>ML809054.1:78741-100467 GCA_009831015.1 Picea engelmannii
CAATGAGAAAAACATGGGCAGTATCGATTTTACTCTCTAGCGAGAGAGTAGGATTGACCGATGATGAGATCAAATCGACCACTTGGATTTCATTCTCCAAGGGGAGAATGGGGTTGATAGGTGTAAATGGATCGACCACTTGGGTGACACTCTCTAATGGGAGAGTGGGATCAACTGAGGATGGGATCAGATCGACCTCTTTGTCAACTGGTTCAATTAAGGATGTGACCAGATTGACCACTTGATCAACCGGCCTGACCGACGGGGGAACCGGATTGATCATTCCATCAACTATAGGTGGGTTGAGAGAAAGCTTTTGATAAGCAGCTGGAAGTTGAGGCTGTGAAATAGTCATGTCTTCCAGTAATTTCAAGGCTTTTGCCATATGAGGACAAATATGAGTTAGATGACTCCCTTTGCATAACATACATGGGAACTTGGCTCTACTTTTCTTCTTCCCAACTGTATCTTGACTAGTCGACGGGAAGTCATCAACATGTTGTTCAGAGGCTAACGACATGGGTTGGCGAGGATGTGTAGACCATGCTTCTATAACCTTGGATAAACCAGGGCATTCCTTAAGAAGATGGCTACCCTTACAAAGCCTGCAAGGGTATTTGGGCTTACGGGTTGTTTGGGAAATCTTGACATCATCAACACTCCCAGCACGATTAACAGTAACTGGTTGTTTTCCAACATGTTTGACAGTGGTTGGAGGTTTTGACCCTTGTTTATCTTTCTTATTCTTATTCTTTCTTTTCTTCTTCTTCTTATTCACCGGGTTACTAGCTTCAGAACTTTCGCTCGATGAAGAAGATGAAACGGAAGGTGACCTTGCAAGTGAAGAAGGTAAAGAAGACCTTACTAGTGAGGAAGGTGAAGGATCAGCATGAGGTTGATGCTCTTGGGGGGAAGTGCTTGTGACTGAAGGACTAACTGCATTCAGGATTACCTGAGTGGAAAACAACCATACCAGTGATCCAATAGTGAGACCTGGAAGGCTCAAAGTAGCGATGTGAGGAGGACCAATGTTTCCATAAGAAGGAAAAACAAAAGGTTCCCCTGGAGCAGGGTTTCCTTCATTGGTCATTCCGGGAACTGACGCCATTAAAAATCCAATTTAGAGTCCACTAGGGAGAACAAACAGCACACACTAAAAATCTAGTAAGCAAGCAAGCAAACAAAACCTTCTCACAATGAGCACACTAGTTGGTGATGAAATCCAACGTCATGAGAACAATGTAAGAAGGGGCTAAGATAGAGTGGGTGGAAAAGTTACATTGATGACCTGATTAACGGACTTACACCCTGGTGCAAGCTCCCACACATAATCGTGGGTATACCCTCCAAGGAGCCCGAGTGAGTTTGGCCAACGTCGATTCCAGGTACCGTGAAGACTTTCCCCTCCACAGTCATCTCAGGTAAGAACATAGAGAGATAGGCCACTAAGGGCACCACCAACAACAATAAAGACTGGGGGAATAGTCGATAGTCTGATCCACATGCAAGGGCAGGGTATCTAGCCCAAAATCAACTCAAAAGGCTTCCACTCATCATTGTGGGTATACCTCCGAGTGATCCCTATAATACATGCAATCTCTACACTGATACCAACAAAGCAGGGTGAGTAACTCTGCCAATACCAATGTGACCTCGTGCTTGACCCTTGTGTGAGAAGGGCTTCCCAGGACAAGATGTTGCAAATGGAATTTAACACTCCCTAACACAAGATGTTATTTTGTGTTTTATGATTTTGGAGAGTGTATCTCTCTTCCTATTCCAAAGCGCTAGCCTAGCTAAATGTTGGTGTAAAAGAGCCCTAGAAAAGAGTTACTAGATAAATTTTATGATTACGCAGTGTTTTTAAGAGCTATTGTTTACTCAAAGGTAACGGAAATGAAACTTATGTTGTATGACTCTGACCCAATAATGCAAGGATGAGAATGAAATATATCACTTTTCGTTCAATGAATCCTATGTATGGGAGAGAGAGAAAGTTGTCAAGATCAACCATGAACTACAATGCACAATTTCCTTCAAAATGCCAATGCAAACAAGCACTCATCAAATGACAATTCTCTATTGTGTCTTTTTCAAATACATCAACAATCTCAAGAATTTGATTTTCAATGTTTTCTAAAGACAAAAAAAAATTCTTGAAAGAAAAACTTGTTTGTTCACTTTTCAAAAAGGACTCAGACTATGACAGCGAGAGTACAAAAAATCAAAAATCAAATGAACAAGAAAATAACCCAATCCACTCTTTCAATGAAAGCAAAAATAAAGAGAAAACCAATTTAGTATTCTCAAATGCAAAAGAAAATGATCTCTCAAACCATAAGCCAATGAGAAAAACCAAGCAAACTTAACTTTCAACCAATCACTGGATCTTAACTAATCAAACACACTCAGATTCTGAAGACAGAGAGAATGGTTTTGCCAAGAAAAGCCAAGAAACAAAAGTCAAGCCAAAAATAACAAGAAAAGCCTTGAAACCCTAAGACTGTTCATGCACACAAACAGAGACAAGAAATATACCAATCAGAGGTCCAAAAAACTCATAAGAGGCAATCAAACTGATCTAGGCAGTTAAAAATGTCAAAACTCAAATCCAAATTTTTGAAAAATAGTGCTCGCAGGCAAGCAATATAACACATTGTGAGAATCATTGATTCTCGCAGGTGACCCTTGAGCAAGCTGCGAGAACCTCGCACTGAAACCTATGGGCAGAGTGTGAACTCTACCTATTCTTGCAGGCTGAAATGAAGTGCAGTGCGAGAATTCCTGAACATAATCAAAAATTTGAAAAACGAAGCAAAATTCAAAAAGGCTTTTGGACCCAAAAGGTCTATCAGGATATCCTAAAGACTCAGAGACTGATATGATAGGAGAAAAGTGAAACCAGAGCAAATGGCCACAAAAAAAAACCAAAAGCCACAAAGAAAATGGGATGCTCCCCAGTGGAGTCGCCAATTTTGTTATTGGATAAATCCGTAAGTGCAGACACAAACTGATATCTCTAGATCCACCTAGATCTAGAACAAAGCAAGACAGAATATGACTCTTTCCCTAGATTCTAACCATTGAATTAAATAGGAGACAAGAACAAAGAACATACCTTATTATCGCTTCCTTTGGTCTTTGTTGCTCCCACTTCGCTCCAGTGCTCTCATACAGTCAAGACCAAAACAATACAAACCAACCGAAGTGAAGAAAGCACAATCTATTCAACAATGAATCTATGTATATGATCAAGGAGTTATACAATAAAGTGGAATTAGCTTTATGGGAGAGGGACATATTACTATATCATATTGATGGAAAGTAAAGATTACAACCTGAGCCTTGATGTTGCAAACTTCCTTTCGATGGCCCTTGGCTCTAACACACACACTTGCTCACTTGCATGAAGAAGATCAACTCCTTTGAATGAACTTACTAGAGTCTCCTAGTTGTTGTAGCATCAGTCCTTCACACAATTCTTTCACCAATTCTCCAATGAATCTTGCTCCTCTTTGCTTGCTTAACCTTTTCCATGAGAATTCCCTCAAATATAGAAGAGAATGAATTAGTTACTTGGATAATAATGATCCCAAAATATCAAGGAATCCAGTACTAGGATAACCATTCGAATGCCATCTCATCCTTCTAGAAGATTCCCTTCTAGAAGCATCGAGAATTCATATTTTTCCCTTCTTTAGAAAGAGTTCGCACCCTAGCAATTCAACACAGTGCAAACTTCTCGCACCCTGGCTTAAGGCAGCCTGCGAGAATCATGCATTCTTGTAGGAAAATATACTAGCAGCCTGTGAACATTCCTCAAAAATGTGATTTCTGGAAAGAGATGAAGGTAACTTTTCTCAGGAGAAAGTTCTAATGAAGAGACAGAGTACACCATCATCAATACATCATCATGACGACCAAAATCATGGGTAACAATGTTGAGATGCAGTTGGATGCCCTGTAGCTTGAACAGTTCTTGAAAAAAATTGCTTGTGAAAGTTGGGTCACGATCAGAAACAATAGAGTGCAACATGCCATGAAGCTTGAAGATCTGGTCCATGAAAATTTGAGCCACCATGGATGTTGTAAACGGGTGTTGAAGAGCGCAGAAATGAGCATACTTGGAAAGGTGATCAACAACGACCATTATGACTGATTTATTTCCCAATTTGGGTAAGCCGGTAATAAAGTCCATAGAGATATCCTTCCAAATAGCAAGTGGGATCGGAAGCGATTGTAGTGTGCCCAGAGATTTGACTTTTTCTCCCTTGTTGTGTTGACACACATCACATTCAACAAAAAAATTATGGATGTCCTGTTTCATACCATCCCAAAAAAAAGAACGTTTGACCCTTTCATAGGTTTTGGTGAACCCTGAGTGCCCCGCTGTGGGTGTAGCACGAAGCTCAGAAAGTACTGTGGATTTAAGATTTGATTGTTTACTTAAATACAGATGGCCTTTGTATCGAAGCTCATCATGGAGCCAAGAGTACCCTGAGGGAGATGGAGCATTGGACTGTAATTGTTGGATCAGATACAAACTTTTGGGATCTTGTATCCATTCCTGGCGAACTGATTTGAGCCAATTTGGTACAATGAAGAAGAAAAAAGGGATCCTTCATCTTCATATTTTCGGGAAAGTGCATCTGCCACCACATTGTCTTTTCCTTTTTTGTAAATGATCTCGTAATCATATCCAAAGATCTTAGTCACCCATTTTTGTTTCTCCAGGGAGGAAATGCGTTGTTAAAGAAAATACTTGAGGCTTTTATGGTCTGTCTTAATTTGGAAATGTTTCCACAATAGATAAGGGCACAACAGATCAACGGCATGAAAAATAGCCAACATTTCATTTTCATAGCTAGATTTGCCCAGATTCCTTTCAGATAGTTGCTTGTTGGTAAAGGCTAGAGGTCAACCCTCTTGCATAAGGACAGCACCAATTCATTTCCCTGAGGCATCACATTCAATCACAAAGGTCTTTGTGAAGTTAGGAAGGGCCAGAACTGGAGTGGTGCACATGGAAATCTTCAAGGTTTGAAAATCTTGAGCCGTGGATGGATTCCAGGTGAAATAGATCTTTTTGAGGAGAGCAGTGAGAGGTGCTGCAATCTTTCCATAATTCTTAATAAACTTGTGATAATAACCTGTTAAGCCCAGAAATCCACGCAAGATTTTGAGAGTCTTTGGGTGCAGCCAATCTTGCATAGCTTCAATCTTTTTTGGATGCACCCTGACGCCATCCTTACCAACCAGATGACCCAAGTATTCTAATTCTAAGGTGCCAAAAGCACATTTAGACTGTTTCAGGAAAAGTTGGTGCTGAGAGAGTAAATGGAGAATTCTATCCACATGAGTAAGGTGGTCCATCCAGGTTTTTCTATAGATGAGGATATCATCAAAGAAAACTAAGACAAAATGACAGAGAAAAGGACGGAAGACATGATTCATGAGGATTTGGAAGGTAGAGGGGGCATTACACAAGCCAAAGGGCATGACCAAAAACTCATAGTGGCCCTCATGAGTTCTAAAGGCAGTCTTGGGAATGTCTTCCTTTTTCATATGTATCTGGTGGTAGCTCGAGTGAAGATCAAGTTTAGTAAAGAATTGGGCACCACTCAATTCATCCAGGAGGTCATCAATGATAGGAATGGGAAATTTGTCTTTAATGGTTAGTTTGTTGAGGGCACAGAAGTCAGGACACATTCACCAAGAACCTTCTTTCTTCAAGACCATGACTACAGGAGAAGAGTAGGGGCTCGTACTAGGGCGGATACCACCTACATTAAGGAGTTCCTGGACCATTTTTTCAATTTCATTTTTTTGTGAAAAGGGGTGGCGATACGGACGGATATTGGGAGGAAGGCTTCTGGTACAAGGGGAATGGAATGATCATGAACACCACGGGAAGGAGGGAGTCCTTGGGGAGTGGAAAATACCATTTGATGTTTAGAAAGGAGGGCTTGGAGGTGTTGCAAGACCAAGGGTGTCTCTATTGCTTTTATGGCATGGAGTTGGGAAATAACACCAGAATGACCTTTTTTGAGAAGATTTTCCATGCGATGGGAACTAATGATCTCAGGTGAACCCGTGGTGATGCCTTGGAATTTATATTGGTGGCCCTCCTGGTTGAATTGCATGGTTAATTCCTTAAAATCCATGAGAATGGGACCCAAAGTCCTTAGCCAATCTACACCCAACACAATGTCACAACCGCCCATGTCGATAGAAAACATATGGTATTTTAGGTGGTAGTCACTGATTTGGAGACACACATTTTCACAGCGCCCTCCACATTTCATGGAACCACCATTATCAATCATGATTTGGAAATTGTTAACGGCATGGATGTAGCAATGATTTTCTTGGGCAATGCAATGATGAATAAAATTATGGGTGCTTCCACTATCAACTAGAATGATGACCTTTCGATGCTTGATGTAACCGATTAACTTGAGGGTTTGGGGAGTGGAGACGCCAGTGAGAGAATTGAGGGAAATGACCGGTTCTACTTCGGGAGGGTCGGAGGGAGGGCTTATGTCAGTGGTTTCAGGTGACTCAAACACAAGGGGAGTTTCAACATCCTCTTCTGAAATATCCTCGGAGATAGCCATAAAAATATTTTGTTCCTTACATTTGTGGCCTGGGAAATATTTTTCATCACAGTTATAACAAAGGCCTTTGAGTTGGCATTCAGCCATTTCATCCCTGGTCAATTTTTGGATCTTTAGTGGGGCGGAGGGAGTAGTGGGATTTACGGGTTTAGGGCGAGGGATAAAAGAGGGTTTTCAGTTTTAAGAAGATACAACCTGTTGTGCTTCTTTAGCTATTTTATTAGCCTCCACCCAACTCGGAGGTCGATCCATGAGGACATGGGCTCGAATCTCCTCCTTGAGGCCGCTGATAAAACACTCTCGAAAAAAGGCATCAGTCATGCCCTCTGTTCGAAAATCCAGGTGCTCAAAGGCAACTATAAAGTCTTCTATTGTTCCTTATTGTTTTAACTTTGTCAAACGGCCCAAATGTTTGGTTTCAGTGTCAAAGCGTTCATAAATCTCAGCCACAAAGTGTGTCCAAGCAATATACCCTTGACGGGAAGTTTTTCTCCATTGCCAACGTTCTTGATCTAGATGGAGAACACCATACCGGAGTTTGGCCAAGTCATCTGTAATGTTGTATAAAGAGAAATAATGTTCCATTTGGGTTACCCAACCAGTGGGGTCCGAGCCATCAAATTTGGTCACATCCACCCATGGAAGGCGTAGGTCATGTTGAAAGTGATGGTGCTGAAAGTTATGGGAATGAGAGGAATTTTCACCTTCAATATGGGGAGTTGAGTCAGGGGAAGGGTTATCTGTAGGGATATTTAGTTTGGTGCAGAGTGATGAAAAGACATATTCAAGCTGGGTGTGTTATCAGACTAATCAGTAGGTGCGGACACTAACAGATCTCCCTAGATCCACCTGGATCTAGAACAAAACAGGATAGGACATGACTCTTTCCCTAAGTTATGACCATTGAATTAGCTAGTAAGGAAGAACAAGTGACATACCTTTGTATCGCTTCCTTAGGTCTTTGTTGCTCCCGCTTCGCTCCGGTGCTCTCGTGAGGTCAAGAACAAGACAACACAAACCAACCAAAGTGAAGATAACAAAATGTATTCAATCATCAACTTATGTGTATGATCAAGGAATTACACAATAAAGTAAGAACGACTTTATGGAAAAAGGACATGTCGTTGTATCATATTAATGGAAAGTAGAAGATACAACCTAATCACCTTGATGTCGCAAGCTTCCTTTCAATGACTCTTGGTTCCAACACACACACTTGCTCTATCCTTGCATGAAGAAGATCCAATTCCTCTTGATAGACCTACTAGAGTCTCCAAGCTTCTGTTCAAGCTGGGTTCTTCACACAATTCCTTCACCAATTCTTCAATTAATCTTTCTTAACCTTCTCCATGAGAATCCTTTCAATATATAGGAGAGGATGAGATGGTTACATGAATGAGAATGATCCCACCAAATCAGGGAAACCAGTAAAATGACAACCATTCGAATGCCAGCCCATTTTCTAGAAGATTCCCTTCTAGAACCCTCGAGACTTCATCTCTTTTCCAAGCTTGAAAACAAGTTCGCACCCTATGTATAGAGCACAGTGCGAGAATTTCACACCCTAACTGAAGGTGGCCTGCGAGAATGGGTCATTCTCGCACCCTAGGCTATAAACAACTTGCGAACTCACTTTGAAAATATGTTTTCTGGAAGGAGATAAATGCCACTTTTCTCAGGAGAAAGTCCTTGTTGGGAAACTGAGTACACCATTTGTTAATACATCACCGAGACGACCAAAATCATGTGTAACAGAATGCCCCCCAAATTATGAGGCCGAAATCAATGACAGCCAAAATACTTTTTAAATTGCGTGTGTGTGTCAGAAACCAAGAGCACACCTAATCGGAAACCTGCAAACAACCAAGCATCTGCAGAATATCATACTAGTTCTGAGGTAGGCATTCCCATACTCAGATCACAGACAGATGACATCATAAACATAGTTCATGGCCACCAATCATACATCGTGGATCCATGCCATCAAAATATCGCATAGCCACCAAGAATACACTGTGGATTTATGAAAGAAAATTCAAATTGAGACGACATAGCCATGAGACATACAAAGTGGATCTATGTGTCAGCAAATTATACATATTCCATCGCAACTCAGATCAAAGAGATGAGATCCAGGGTCTTCAATCCCGTCATCTGAAAGTAAAAATCTAACCATGTGATTACATGTGCTGAAGTCAAACATGGTAGAAACCACTTGATTACCGGTCATTGATGAAACCGTTAAAAAGTGCGAGGGAAATCACCATTGATGTCAATGACTCCCAAGATACACTAGTACAATCCACCACATGTGAATAAATGAGTCAAGGTCAAACATCCAACGGAATCTCCCGATCAAGGGTCAATAATGAAAACCCACTGTCGAAAGCGAGGAAACTTTCCATTGAGGCATGTAAGTTCCAAGGTACCAACGAATTTCTAAGTCTTGTTTCCAGATAATGAGTTGGAGTTGACGGAACAAAACTCATCACAGGAGGGCCTTGATGTATCCCCCATCAATGACACAAAATGAGTAACATATTTTGAAGGCGAAACAGAGTATGATGTAAGTTGAACTAGACACAGGGAAGGCCGACATGGAGATAATGGACAACTGCAGATGGATGACTCAATAGAGGTTTCAGATGAACTTCTCTTGAACATATGAATGACACGACAAATGATTTGGCAGCATTGACTTAGAGATGAATCAGGATATGACCTTGTAGCAAGTCGAATGAGAGACAAATGGATTTCCCAAACCGGCTTTAGATAATGAATAGAGGGGTGTCATGTTCAAGAGCAACACTTACTGCCAATAATATGAATACGAAAACACGTTCCTTTCCCAAATTTTCCCCCACCATTTCTGGCAAGTACCTCTTTATTTTTATGCAAGTTTGAGGAGGATAGCATATGCTTGTTGATGTAAGCTCATCCTTTGGATGAGTCCTTTGGAGTATGTTTAATGAACCCTAGGAAGGAGTGGTTCGGTCCCATTACGGGTCTTTCGATGTTTGTTTAACGAGTCCAAAGATAGAAAACTTGAAGGTTTTTCATGATTATAGAGTCTGGAAAAACACTCAAAAGAGAACTCTCTCAGTTCCTTTTTCGTAAAATAGTCCGATGAGACCGAAAAAGAGATAAATTATTGCTCAACATACTCTTTCTTCAAATACTTTAACGAGTGTGAAAATAGCAAGGTCGCTCGACAATCTTTTCATGTTTAGAGAGTCTGAAAAGAGCTTAAAAAGGACTCCAGGGGGTTCATTTTTCATATAACCTTGTTGAACCCGAAAAAGTGATAAAAGTGTGCTTGATCGCATTCTCATGTATTTTTTAGCGTGAGAACAGACAAAGACCAAGCTCGAGGTTTTGTGCAAAAACCATAAAAAACAATTCAAACATGCGATGAAAAAGAGAAAAAATCTGTATCCCTGTGAACGTCGAAGTTGTTATGCCTACAAAAGGTCGCACTCATAGGAGTATTAGGCATTAGGTTTAATAAATAAAACAATTATAAAAAACCAACAAAAATGGTAAAAGTAAATATAAGTGGGTAAAAGTTCTTTTTACCATAGTCATTGTAACTTTGCCAATTTTTAGCCCAAAACCCTTTTTTTGCCCTCGAATTTCGACGCTCAATTGCGGAAGGTACAAGAATCCATTTGGAAAACCATCTCCGGCAGTGAGGTAAGCTCCTTGTCTTCTATCTTTTCATGGTTCAATTTTTCATTTTCATTGGTAAAATTCAAGTTTTTGAGCTTGTTTTAGGGCTCAAATTTGCGTTAAGGCATTCTCGCAGGCCAGCCACACGGGACCTGCAAGAATGCATCATTCTCGTAGGTGGCCCCAAAGATGCCTGTGAGAACCTCAAAGTGAAAAGTTTCTTTAAAGTTTTCTTAATGAAAAATGTACCAAGTGTTGAAGAGAGTTGCTGACCTTCTTCTTATGTGTCTTATGCAGGCATTTGGCTATCACCATGGTTCTGGAATGGCATGAAAGAGATCATGAAGAATATGATGCTATTTCCAGGAATAATCCAGGCACCATTACCACTTTGCGAGACTATGGTCTCCTGAAATTCTTTCGGATCCCAGATATGAGGGCCCAAGTCAGGCTATAGGAGTACCTCGTGCATATGTGGGATGTGGACCAACAAGTTTTCCACATAGGGATCCACACATTGTCTTTGGATATTGAGGACGTTTACTTCTTGACAGGACTATCACGGTGTGGGTACCATGCTAGCTTGACTGGTAGCCGAGGTGGTGGGCTACCTATGAGAGAATACTGTCATTTGTACTGTGTTCCAGAGGCGGAAAGGAGCAAAGGAAAAGTGGCCATTTGGGGGGTGCAGGATTTGACCCTTCGCACTATTTTGTTCACCATAGCTCGTATGACTGGGAGCACTGCTCCACACATGGCTCTCCATAGATACTTTCAGTATAATATAGAGTGTATTGAGCCTCAGGTCTTTAACTGGGCAGACACAGTCCTTCGTAGCGTGAAGAGGCAGTTGACCAAATGCAGGAGAGGCGACCTGAAGAAATTTGGGTACAGGTCATTGTTGGTGTCCTTCTTTCTTAAGAGGGTTCCCTTGATGAGGTTGCAGGTTGAGTGGGGTTTACCAGCTCCAGAGGATCCGAGAATGCTGAGGTGGTGTAACCTCATGGCTAGGCATGTAGCTGGACCAATCATCAATTACAATGATTCCTTCTTTGACTGGTTGCGACCACAGATGCTGATGGTCGATGATTATGCCTATGTCGGGTTGGACTTTCGAGGAGATATGGACTTGGCCCTGCCCGAGGGTACTTAGTGGGGAGATCTCGGTAAGAATTACACATTTTTTACTTTTTAAATGTTTTTGTGAATTTTATCATATGCAAATGTTTTTATGTTCGTCCAAGGTCTAATTACAAAAATTCTTTTTGATGACACAAACGTGGGGCCTTATCGACCACCAGGTACTTATCCTATTCAGCGGCAAGGAGAGGTGGATCCAGTGCCATGATGGGATGCTGAATATTATGAAGCAATGGAACAAAACTTAGAGGGTTTAACTGCAGACATTCTAGACATGCATCTTTGAGAGGTTCCACGACGTTATTAGCATCATACGGTGGGGGTTTCAGAGTTTGTTGGTTGACTGCTTCATAGAGTTGCCCGGGCAGTCATTTTTTACCATGAACGTCATCCGTGATGTCTTTGTAGAAGCCATGAGCTTCAGATTTTGAAATTTTGGTCCTCGAACGGAACTTTTTTGTAAAAAAATTCTTTGATCATTATATATACATACGGCTTCTACCGGTTTATCTTGTGTTGTGTGATACTTGTGATGTGATTGATTTATAAATGACCCAAATGTCTGTCTAATACATAGTTAGCTAATGCATCAGTTAATGTATTTAGACATATAGGAATATGTTGATACTCAATATAATCAAAATAATGTTCCAAGAGGTGAATTCGCAAATACACCCGTAACAAAGTAGGACTTCGAATAGCATAGACATTACTTAACTGTAGTACTACGAGCTGTGAATCGAGTCGCACAACCAAGTGATGGATACCAAGCGAGATAGCATCAATCAACAATTCGATAACAGTGCTATACTCTGCAATATTGTTGGTCGCATGGTCGAGGCACACACCTCGTAGAGTGATAAGTTCATTTGTAGGGGCGTAAATTGCCCACGCAGCAGAAGCAAGGTTCTGAGTACTACGGCTAGCGCCATCAGTGAAGCCAATGTGGGGTAGCGAAGACTCCAACATTTGGAAATCAAACACAACGTCACATAAGGGCAGATACCAGATAACGAAAAAGCAAACTACAGTAACACACAAGAAGTATGATACAATAAAATACAAGTACTCATGCATAGGTGATCTTATGCATAGTACTTCTTCAAGTACAACCCATTTCTGGGTTCACTCAAAGGTATACCATCGTAATCTACTAACGCGTAAGCTCCTTTCTCTAAAACTCGTCTGACGATATAAGGACCTCGCCACATGGCTTCAAATTTTCCAGCTCCTAGCATATCTCAATCTTGTTCATAAAGGAGAACCAGATCTCCTTCGGAGAAAATGCGAGGCTTGACATGTTTTTCGTATTGGGCCTTGACACGTTTCTTCTGGGATTCTATGACTAGGGTAGCGTCGCATCGAGTTTCGTCTAATCACATGAGATACAACAGACGTTCTTCTTCTGCAGAAGTGTTCGGTATGAGTTCGACGGCTAGTTTTAAAGAGGGTATCTCACATTCAATCAGGAAAATGGCTTCTAAACCATAGACTAATCGGAAAGGTGTAAACCCAGTAGCAGACTTAACGGATGTCCTGTAAGCCCACAATGCTGAAAACAACATTGTGTGCCAACTTGTTTTGTGAATCCCTATCATTCGTCGGAGCATAGTTATGAGAACTTTGTTAATCTCTTCGACTTGGTCGTTGGCTTGTGGGTAATAGGGCATTGAGTTTTCATGGCAAAGACCCAACTTTTCAGTGAGTTCGGACATCATGAATTTTCTAAAGTGGCTACCGTGATCGGTGACGATAGCCTGAGAAACACCAAAATGAGCTATGATGTGATTGAAAATGAATAATGGTGCGGTCTTTCCAGTATTGTCAAATGTCGGCATCGCCTCGGCCCATTTCATAAAATAATCTACAGCTACAATAATGTATCCATGCCCCCCGACTGAGTGGGGGTGACATGTCATGAAATCGATACCCCATTTCGCAAAAGGACCAACAGAGACCACAGGGTGAAGAGGAGTAGGATGTGACTGTATATTATGATTATAGGTCTGGAAAGCGTGGCATTTTTGGACGGCGATTATGCAATCGTTAAATAAAGAAGGCCAAAAATACCCTGCTCGTAAGATCTTCTGGGCAGTAGCATACCTAGACATATGACCACCACAGGCTCCAAAATGGAAATCATTTAAGGCTTTCTCAACTTCGTCGAACGTGAGGCAGCATTGAAAAATTGAGTCAATCCCATGACGATAAAGAGTATCCCCGAGGATAATATATTGATGGGCTTGGTAGCGTATTCGATGTCGGTTAGTACTGGACAAATTGGGCCAGAAAGTCTGGGTTTGGAGATATATGATGATATTTCCATACCAAAGATCATCAGAACTAATTAGGAAAAGGGATTCATCAAGTAATGAATCGGCTGCTACATTTTCCATTTCAGAGTAGGGAAAGTCGCATATCAACTCGGAAAACACTAAGGACTTCTTGGACTTAGCTCGTTCGAATTCCAAGTCAAACTCCTGGAGTATAACTATCCATTTGCTTGGACGGCTGCTAAGGCCAGTTTTTCAACATGTAAATACTTGGTTTCGGTAGGTGTTAGACTTCGACTAAAGTAATAGATAACATGTTCATCATGAGAATCATCCTCTTGGATGAGAACCATAGCAATGGTGTAATCTGAGGCTGCAAGGTAGAGGAAATAATCACGAATGTAATCAGGGGGGAAGAGAAGTGGAGCATGTGTCAGGGACAGTTTCAAAGATTTGAAGGCTTTATTTGCGATGGTATCCCATACGAACTCAGACCCCTTTTTGAGGAGTCACGTAAATCCATGAGTTATCTCGGCATAGTTCGGGATGAAACGACGAAGAGAGTTTGATTTCCCTTGTAAACTTTGTAACTGGCGAAGTGTAGAAGGAGGAGGGAGATTAAGAATCACATCGACCTTTAAAGGATCTACCATGATCCCTTGACGCGAAACAATAAAGCCTAGAAGTTGGTCAGATTCCACGCAAAAAATGCACTTGTGAGGATTCAAGCATATATGGTAAAACTGACAGTGGATGAAAATGGCTCGGAGGTGGATTGGATGATCAACTCGACGCATGGAATGAGCGGGTAAGTCATCAAGATATGGTTGCACGATGTGCTTGATATCATGGAAGGCATAAGACATAGTGCGTTGAAAAGTTGCGCCAACATTCTTTAGACTGAAAGGAAGTTTCTGATAGGCGAAAGTGCCCCAAGGAAAAATGAAAGCAGTTTTGTGTTGATCCTCAGGAACAATATTGATTTGATTATATCTGGAGAAACCATCCATCAGAGAGAAGATTTCACTTCCAGCACAATCGTCGACAATCTGGTCGATGAATGGGGTAGTAAAGTTGTCCTTAGGACAAGCTTTGTTAATATCCCTATAATCAATGCATACGCGGATTGTGCCTTTTTTCTTGTCGATCAGGACAAGATTGGAAACCCAGTTAGTGAGGGCCACCGGGTAAATAAAGCTGGCTTTGAGAAGTTTCTCGACTTCAAGCTTAATAGCAGCTGCTTTCATGGGTGAACTAGACGAAGGCATTGTCGGATGGGTTTAGCATCTGGGTATGTCTTGATCTCATGTATCACAATGTCGGGGTCAATACCCGACATTTCTTCATAGCTCCAAGTGAAGACGTCACAAAATTCTTTGAAAACTGACTTGTAGGTGACGATTTCATCAGGGGAACACGAAGCTCCGATATGCACATTTTTGACAATTCCAGGTTTGATGGATATGTCGAGGATAATAGTGGGTGAGATATTTCTTAAGTTCCCTTTGGAAAACACATCATGTGTGGACTCGAGAATAGTTTAAATGACGACAAATGTCGACGGAGTCAAGATCCATTGGTATCTCTCGACGGTGTGTTGTTCCAGGAAGAGGATGGAATGGTGATGTCCATCGTTCCAAGGGGTGTCTTTCATGACAAACATAATCATCTCATCCGTGGGAAAAATGATGCAGAAAGGATATGGAGATAAATCACCAAGAGAGGGGGTATAAGGGATTGTTGATTGAATGGCCTGATAGGTAGATTCAACCGGACTCAAAGGAATTTCTTCGCCGTAACGAAGATGATCGCCAGGGTCAGGTACCATCCATGGGTTGTGAGACGCAGGGGTTTTGTGAATCGAGGTGAAGATCATGTTGATTGAAGCAACGGATGAGTGTGGAATATCGGACGGTGGAATGGGGAAGGTACCCATTAACGAAGAGTCTTTGAGAAGACCTACACCGATGTTCTCGTAACCCAGGGGGTTTTGGCGATAAATGGTATGTTTCCAGTATGCGTATCCGAGTTAAAGAAGGCTAATTGGTTGACGGTAATGACCTTTCCTTCATGTGGAAAACCTACAACATGAAAAAGAGTCGACACAACGGCGCGCGTGGAATCAATCCAGCTATGGCCAAGCAGAAGATTGTAATCGAGAGGATCGTCAAAGACTTCCACTTTGAATTGGACCGTTTTTCCTTCTAGCATGATTGGCAATGAAGGGAGGACACCGTAAGGCTTAAAACCAAAGCCATTGAAGGATTTGAGTGTGTTATGGGATTCAGTCAAAAAGGGAGAGTCGATGGCTTTCTAGCAGGTAACAGACATGACACATGTCAAGGCACCCTCGTCGATAACGGTTCTACAAATGTTTTTTTCGGAGACAATCACTTGAATTTGGAACGCGAGTTGAGGGGGTAACTTTGGAATATGGTCTTCCAAGTCAAAAATTATTAAATTCGTGTTTGTCGGGTCGATTCCACCGATAGATTTCAACAGTGCCCTCCGTTGTGTAGGACAACTTTGAAGGACTTCGAGAGATGATATCATGGAAGGTGCTTGGGCCAGGTCTTCAACAATGTTGTAGTTCTGGGCAGCATGAGCATGAGGATTGAAATTTGATTTCCAAACGACGCCCTTCGAAGGGGGGTGAAGAACTGTGTCAAGGCTCAGTCGTTCAAGATGAAGAGGATCGTTGGTAGGTGGAGTCGCAGGAGAATGTTGTACCAATGAAGGAGGTATATCATCAACCTTCTCTTTAGAGGGAGAATAATCTTTGGCTCGAGTGGTGAGTGCGATGTCATTCTTCTTTGAATTTCCAGTACACATTAATACATAGGATGTAGTGGAAGGGGAAGGTTGGTCATGAATGACCAATTGGGCCTGTTGTTGAGAGGGGAAGCATTGGGAAAAAATGGTCGGAGTGGGTGGTTTCGGGGCTCCTTGAAGGAACTTAGTAACCTCGGTGCGTCGTGGAAAATCCTTCATGTAGTGATCATCACCACAGATAAGACAAGGGTAGCGAGGTTTGCGCTTATCCCTATCGTCAACAGGTGGGGCTTGGGTTCTCTCTGCTTGAGAATTATTTTTTTCCTCCTTATTCTTACCCTTTCCCTTTATGGATTTGTTTTTATCGGCTTGGGTAGATTGAACCACATTTACCTCAAAAGTCTTGCCAGTGGGAGGGGTAGGAGATGGAGCATTTTGAACATTAGAAGAAGAGGGTTTGGGGTTGTTGCTTGAGGTAGAATGTGGTTGGGCATGGAAAGTGCCAATCACACTTTCGGCTGCATGAGAAGCAGCTGGAGTAGTTGAAGTGGCAGAAGTGGAAGAACGAGGTGCATCAAGGAGTAAGTCGTAAAGAGTACTTGTTTGTGAGTAAACAAGGTCAAGGTATTGAGCGTGAATTATGGCCTATTCTTCCGTGACAACTCCACCCATGGCGATGTCATGGCTGATGTTGTTCACAAATGATTTTGTGAACCACTCTGCCAGCAACTGATCGGGAAGTTCAAGTTTGATGAGATGTCGTCTCCGTCGCCACTCATGAATGTGATCGGATATATGAGTGGCTTTGTTCTGTTTGAAAGAACTCAAAATCTCGGTCCCTGTTTCATAATAGATTGGCAACTGGCAGTGGGTGAGGAAAGCCATAGCTAGGGTGTTGAAGTCGGCAAAGAAACCTCGTGGTAATTCTATATACCACTTCGCGGCAGAACCTGTGAGAGTTCTTTGAAAAAGACGTAAATGAATAGAGTCATCCATCAAGGAGTTGGATGAGCACCAGAGGTGAAAGGTCATGACGTGATTGTTCGGGTCCTCTCCCGCTTTGCCATCAAATTTAGGGATGTCAGATGGTAGCTTGGCTGGTATAGTGGGCCATTGGGGAGAGTGACGGATTGGATCATTTAAAATCCTTGACAGATCCGGGAGGTCCAAAGTGGCCAAGAAGGGTAATTGTCTATTCACATGTGGGTACTGGTGGCTTTAGGGAGGGAGTCTCATCGATAGACCAGTGGGACCGTAAGAAGTCTATAGATAATGCGAAGACCCAGGCAAATTCGATGGTTGTTGTGGAGGAAAGTAGTTCATGGGATTGTATCCTTGAACAGGGACATGAGTTTGAGCATTCGAGCCCCAAATAGGATTGGATGTACCTGGATATGGTTGGCCTATACTAAGGGGTATAATGGATGTAGCTGGAAGTTGTTTCCCCCCAGTCGATTGAGGATTATGTTGTATCAGATGGTTCCAATACTGGGCCAAGGATGGAGGTATGTTTTGTCCATAGGGTGGGGTCTGTGGGGGTTGTCCTCCAATCGGGGGTTGAATTCCAATTGGGGGTTGTGTTCCAATTGGGATTTGTGTTCCAATAGAAATTTTCCCTATAAGGGGGGGTTGAGTCAAACCTCCTTGGTGAAATTGTCCACCAATAGGAATCTGGTAATTTGGTGTGAATGACAGAATGGTGCCACTAGGATTAGTGTTGCCGATAGAGGACAAAAAAGGTCCTCCGAAAGGGGGTTGAGGAAGTGTCGGAATGAATCCAGGAGGAGAGTGCCCAAAAAAAGAGGGACCACCAGGATTTCCGAATGGGGTTTGCGTAGGAGTGGGAATAGAAGCATCCAACGCACGGTATCCGGGTGGAAGCGTCGAGGTGACATTGGGCGAGAGCGGTGTGCTGATGGGGACTTGAATAGCCCTTGTAATCCTGGTGTGAATACTCATAGTATTTATGTAATGGGCCATTTCTAAAGGTATGGTCAAGATGTGGTCAGCTCGCGGAGCTTCTGTACCAGGAAAATAATAACCAGTAGTAAAAGGTATTGCGTCTGGGTCAGAGGTTTTGGGGAATGCAGGTGAGATGCTGATTTCAACGCCTGATCCTGCACCAAAGAGATCTCATCTAAAAATGCTAGCAGACCAAAAAGGATCTTGGCCTTTCGGTCCTGGGAAAGGTCTAGTCGGTGATCCAGAAGACACAACAACTAAATATCCAGAAGAATTCACTCGCATAATACGTCTCTCAGAATCAGGGTGAAGTCGAAAGTCCTCTCGAGAATTGGTAATTCGAAACTATTCTAGAGAGTCAGTTCTTTCCACTTGTGGAGTGGTGTTGGCAGCCAATTCAATTTTTTTATTATTAACTTAAAAGCTGCCTACACCTATGTCTCTTGAACTTCAAATTTCTGTCGCATTTTGCAAATACAAGACATTTTCATTTCATGCAACACTTGCAAATTGATTTCGATTTAGTTTTCACGACTGAAAGCGTGAAAACTCCTCCATCGTTGCTTGGACTGTCATGATCTTTTATTGATATTTTGAGTGGCACTTTACCTTTGTTTTATTATGTGGCAGAAATGCTTTTTCAAACTATGTCCATTTGCCTATTCTTACCATTGCGAAATTTGATTTTTATTTAATTGATAAGGTATTGAGCATGTAAGTTTATGGGTTATACTAGATTTCATAAGGGTCATGGTTGATTTTGGTTTTTATATGATGTGATCCTTACTATTATAAGCTCTTGGCTTATCGATTTTATGAAATCTCTTGTCACATTGTTTTATAAACTTTGATTACACATTATGCAATAAGTGCATGGGTAACATATGAATCTGATTTCATATTGAATGGCAATAGTTTGAAGTTATGTAATGACGCGTTGGTTAAACATTTGGGTTTTGATTTAATGGATTGAATTATTACTTGGTGCATGTTTAACTTTGGGTTTGATTGAATAACACATGGTTTCAAGCAATAGATTGACACATTGGTATGCTATCCACCGTTTAATCCTTGGGTTGGCTGAATATTTTGGTTATGATTGATTGAACAGCACTGTACTGTGCCTTTACTTTTCTACATGGTGGTGGATAATCCCACCACCCTCGCACGCGCACATTAATTTGCCTCCCCTTTGAATGCTCGTAGCTGTTAACCCAAACGACTTTGCTCCTGTGTTGTTGTGTTTAATCCGAACCCTACCATGCGCCTGCACCATGGCCCCGGTCGTAAGGGCTGAACCCAATGGTAGCCAGGCATTGTTGATGTTCGACGGTGCTTACAGCGACCTTGAGGAATTCGGATGGCTCCCGTTCATACGAAATTTTGATGGCTTTAACCCTGGTGTGGCTCAGCAATTTGCATTAACTTTTGATGGTTGCCGAGCCAAGGTTGGGGATGTGCAATTGGAAATTGACGAGCAATTTCTCAGTTTGGCTACCGGTCTGCCTGCTGTCGGACAGAGATGGTCAAAAAATTGCAAATTGGAAGATGTCCCATGGACATTTCTCTTCCAGTCACGAAGGGTGAACTCCTATGACAAAGGTTTGCCCACGAATATGCTCAAGCAATGTTGGCATGACTTGCTGATGATAACCAAGCAGTTCATCACCTGCGAGGGCCGGTATGGTTTCGTTTTCTTGTACCACCTTCGGCTACTTATGGTTTTTATGGGCTATGAGATTAATATGCCTTACTACTTGCATAGGAGTCTATTTAAAATGTCTAAAAGATACAAACGCAACCAGGACGATAACAGCCTATTTCATTTCGGGTTAATTAAAATGCTTGTGGTTTGTCATTTGGGGTTACACCGAGACTGTTGGAATGACTTTATTAAACGCAATAATTTTGATGACTCAAGCCCACCACAGGTTGACAAACTTGTGGTGAGCGAGAGAAAGTCGGTACCCCCTGTGCCTTACGGTGCTCTGTTACCTAAACCCCAACTCGACTCACCTATCGACCTACCCAATTCTGTGACCCAACACGTCGAAATTGTCAAACCTGTGGCTAAAAGGCCTAAAGCCAAACCTACTGTGAATTCTAAAGGCAAAAATAACACCTGATTAATCTCTCACATGGCAAGAAACAAACCAAAAACGTTTGTCAACCCTGACCCTATTATGGTGAGTGAAGATTCTGACTCAGAGATTGAATGTTACCTGGCAAGTGAGTATCCCTATTCAGAAGGTCTGTGTGACAAACCCGCTTACGATTTTGTGAAAATCTACCACCTTGCTTGCAAAACGACCCTAATTATCTAGGCATCAAAATGCCTTGTGAAACCCCCGGTGACTCGTCAAAACCCCCTCCTGCTCTAGCCGAACCAGCTGCTCCACCATGTGATCAGTGTGGCTCATGGTTAGAAAGGTATTACCTTGATGTGCCAATGCTACAGTCTAGAATTCATGCTCTGGAGGATCAAGTTGCAAAGCTAACCAGGCAAAGGGCTGAGCTTCAAACCACTGACAAGAAACAGCGAACAACAGGTTCGATTTTGTTTAAGAACGTGGAGTCGGATACAGTGGTCGTCAATTCAAAATTGGCATAGCTCAAGCAGCCTCACTGGTATGACTATCACCTGTTTATATAAAAAAACTCATAATCTCTATTTACACCATGGATTTGCTTTGTCACATAAGCATGCATTATTGTATATAATTTTGTTTTCATAAATTAAATTTCGTTATCGTTTTAGTTTTGATTGCATTTGGCTTTGATTCGATTGATTGTGGGATAGATTTGATTGTTTTAATTTGGCTTCAATTGAATACTCTGTTGATTATTGAAGTTGTTAATAACTTTTCTAAATACAGGTCGTTTCTGGTATTCCAATTTTGAACACAGTTAATATCTCATTTCGAATTGGTTATATTCTATACGATATGGTTGGCAATAATGGTTAACTGTTGTGATTTTATATTCCATGTCTTTTTGACCAATTTGAATGCCATTCTGTTATCACATAACCAAATTGCAAATAGATATATCCAACTGATCGATTCGCATTGTTTGATCGTGTTATCAGAGTAATTCATATTACAAATATATTGTTTTTATGCCCAGGATTATGATTTGTTTCTGTTAACTCCCAAAGTAAAACCGTCTTTTCGGTTGAACTTTGTAGAGGATATCCTAAGCTAGTGGTCACATGCATGCTCAACTAGTTTTCTTTTTTCATATTTCAATAAATTTCTTGATACTTGGTTTATTCAAAGGGTGCAAAAAGGAGA
>ML809054.1:112901-126655 GCA_009831015.1 Picea engelmannii
TATTGAATGGCAATAGTTTGAAGTTATGTAATGACGCGTTGGTTAAACATTTGGGTTTTGATTTAATGGATTGAATTATTACTTGGTGCATGTTTAACTTTGGGTTTGATTGAATAACACATGGTTTCAAGCAATAGATTGACGCATTGGTATGCTATCCACCGTTTAATCCTTGGGTTGGCCGAATATTTTGGTTATGATTGATTGAACAGCGATGTACTGTGCCTTTACTTTGCTGCATGGCGGTGGATAATCCCACCACCCTTGCACGCGCACATTAATCTGCCTCCCCTTTGAGCGCTCGTAGCTGTTAACCCAAACGACTTTGCTACTGTGTTGTTGTGTTTAATCCGAACCCTACCATGCGCCTGCACCATGGCTCCAGTCGTAAGGGATGAACCCAATGGTAGCCAGGCATTGTTGATGTTCGACGGTGCTTACAGCGACCTTGAGGTATTCAGATGGCTCCCATTCATACGAAAGTTTGATGGCTTTAACCTTGGTGTGGCTCGGCAATTTGCATTAACCTTTGATGGTTGTCGAGCCAAGGTTGGGGATGTGCAATTGGAAATTGACGAGCAATTTCTCAGTTTGGCTACCGGTTTTCCTCCTGTCGGACAGAGATGGTCAAAAAATTGCAAAGTGGAAGATGTCCCATGGACATTGCTCTTCCAGTCATGAAGGGTGAACTCCTGTGACAAAGGTTTTCCCGCGAATATTCTCAAGAAACGTTGGCACGACTTGTTGATGATAACCAAGCAATTCATCACCTGCGAGGGCCGGTATGGTTTCGTTTTCTTGTACCACCTTCGGCTACTTATGGTTTTTATGGGCTACGAGCTTAATATGCCTTACTACTTACATAGGAGTCTGTTTAAAATGTCTAAAAGATACAAACGCAACCAGGACGATAACAGCCTATTTCATTTCGAGTTAATTAAAATGCTTGTGGTTTGTCATTTGGGGTTACACCGAGACTGTTGGAATGACTTTCTTAAATGCAATAATTTTGATGACTCAAGCCCACCACAGGTTGACAAACCTGTGGTGAGAGAGAGCAAGTCGGTACCCCTTGTGCCTTACAGTGCTCTGTTACCTAAACCCCAACCTGACTCACCTATCGACCTACACAATTATGTGACCCAACACATCGAAATTGTCAAACCCGTGGCTAAAAGGCCTAAAGCCAAACCTACTGCAAATTCTAAAGGCAAAAATAACGCCCGGTTAATCTCTCTCATGGCAAGAAACAAACCAAAAATGCATGTCAACCCTGACCCTATTATGGTGAGTGAAGATTCTAACTCAGAGGTTGAACGTTACCTGGCAAGTGAGTATCCCTATTCAGAAGGTCTGTGTGACAAACCCGCTTACGATTTTGTGAAAAATCTACCACCTTGCTTGCAAAACGACCCTAATTATCCAGGCATCAAAATGCCTTGTGAAACCCCCGGTGACTCGTCAAAACCCCCTCCTGCTCTAGCCGAACCAGCTGCTCCACCATGTGATCAGTGTGGCTCATGGTTAGAAAGGTATTACCTTGATGTGCCAATGCTACAGTCCAGAATTCATGCTCTGGAGGATCAAGTTGCAAAGCTAACCAGGCAAAGGGCTGAGCTTCAAACCACTGACAAGAAATAGTGAACAACAAGTTCGATTTTGTTTAAGAACATGGAGTCGGCTACAGCGGTCGTCAATTCAAAATTGGCATAGCTCAAGCAGCCTCACTGGTATGACTATCACCTGTTTATATAAAAAACTCATAAGCTTTGTTTACACCGTGGATTTGCTTTGTCACATAAGCATGCATTATTGTATATAATTTTGTTTTCATAAATTAAATTTCGTTATCGTTTTAGTTTTGATTGGATTTGGCTTTGATTCGATTGATCATGGGATAGATTTGATTGTTTTAATTTGTCTTCAATTGAATGCTCTGTTGATTATTGAAGTTGTTAATAACCTTTCTAAATACAGGCCGTTTCTGGTATTCCAATTTTGAACACAGTTAATATCTCATTTCGAATTGGTTATATTCTATACGATATGGTTGGCAATAATGGTTAACTGTTGTGATTTTATATTCCATTTTTATCAAAAGAAAATTAAATTGGATTGTTTTAAAAGATTTCGTTTGATTTCTATCTGGTCCTGTATGCTATTTTAGACTAGCTACAGAATCAGAGGATTCTGTAGCTAAGTCTGTAGGATCAAATTTTTGTTATTTTGTTACTAAAATATCTCTCTAATTTGATAATTGTGTACTATTGCAGGTAAATTCGAAATTGCAGTTGAGTTTATGAGCAGTTAGGGGATATTTCAAAGACTTCACTTGCATTTTGATTTCCTAGTTTAGTTGATTTTGGGATATTTCCCAGATTATGTAAAACAGTTTGATATTATCCACAGGGAGGTTTTACCCTGTGGAGAGACTTATATATACTTATGATTTTTGTAATAATGTTCATCCTCATTCGTGGGAGAACAAGGATATGGAGTTATAATACAGACTGAAGTAGAATTTGGTGTTTTGTCACAGCTTTAGCTTCTCATTATATCAACATTTTGTTTCATGTTGTGTATGTCAATTTGTATATGGTTTATGACTACTTTAAATATCTTGATCATGTGCAAATGATATAATTTTAATCACTGTAATCCATATCAGGTTTCTTCCAAGTGTATAAAAGACATAATAATTGTCTAATTCAGTTTGTGAGTGACAGGTTTATCTTCTTCATGAATTGAATGGTCAAATATAAGTTTTTGCATAACAGGTTTCCCTTATTGCAGAGATTTATAATCATATAATTGTTATGATCTTTTATGTCTTGTTTGTCCTGTAAATAACTTGAAGAGCATCCCAGCCGATCGTTTACGAGAAGCTTTTGGACCAACCGGTGCGAGTTTACTTCCTCCGACCAGCTTCGAAAACATCAAACGCAGGACAAATTAGGAGCGCTTCCAGGTTAACTAGTCTTTTGTTTGTTGTTTTTATTAGTAGTTTAGTTCAGATATTAGTTTAAGTTAGAGTTAGTATATTAGATCGTTTAATTTCAGTAGTTCTATTTCTTATTCATAAAATAAATAAATAAATCAAAAAGATCTCTAGCTGTCTTAGGACAGAAAACACATGATTTTTGCAAGTTTTAATTAAATCTGTAGGTTGTTTATAGTGTATATTTGTGAATAAGTAATATTGCAACTGGTAAATTAGATAGTTGATTTGAGTTATTATATTAGTAATTAGCAGATTGTATATAATAGTTACAATAGTGATATTTAGTTTTGGTTTTATTTAATAGATTGTTTTAATTAGATTAGTGCATTAGTTTAGTTTAGTTAGTTTAGTTTCCTTTATGTAGTTTTAGTTAGTTTTATTATTTTTAGATAGATTAGTTAGTTTAGGTTAGTTTCCTCTTTGGTTTTTCTTAAGACCTTAGAGCGGCCAACGGAGCCGTTAAACCCGTCAGGGTGGTTCATTCCAAACGGCTTGGGTTATTTAGACAACCCCGGACCAGTTCCACTCTCTCAGTTGATGGACGGTCAATTTCTCCCATCAACAAGTGGTGACATCTTGGACTTCACTCTGTTGAGGAGAGCCCTCAGGTGAGCTTGTAGGCAGGGGTTGAGAACCTTCCAGATTTTCTGGAGGTAAGCCCTGCATTCTACGTGAAAGATGTGGAGGGTCTATTGTGAACGAGTTACAAACTTACGAAAAAGTCCTATGGTCAACTTGGGTAAGCAAACAGCATGCGCTAGTAAAAAAATCTAAGAAACAACACCAAGAAAACAAGAACTTCTAATTCTGAAGTCACTAGTTGGTGATGAAATCCAACGTTACAACAACGAGGCGAGAAGGGGCTGGGCTAGGGTGGAAAAGCTACGTTGACGACCTGCTTAACGGACTTACACCCTGGTGCAAGCTCCCACACATAATCATGGGTATACCCTCCAAGGAGCCCAAGTGAGTTTGGCCAACGCCGATTCTAGGTACCATGAAGACTTGCCCCTTCACAATCACCTTGTGTAAGACCCTAAGAAGATAGGCCACTAAGGTTACCATTGACAACAATAAAGCCTGGGGGGACAGTCGACAATCCAATCCACATGCAAGGGCAGAGTATCAAGCCCGAAATCAACTTGAGAGGCTTCCACTCATCATTGTGGGTATACCTCTAAGTGACCCCCGTAATATGTGCAATCTCTACATCGACATCAACAAAGAAGGGTGAGAAACTCTGTTAATATCAATGCGACCTTAGGTTTGACCCTTGTGTGAGAAGGGCTTCCCAGGACAAAATGTTGTAAATGGAATTTTGACATTCCTTAACACAAGATGCTATTGTGTGTTTTGTTATTTGGAGAGTGTATCTCTCTACCTATTCCAAAGCGCTATCCTAGCTAATTGTTGGTGTAATAGAGTCCTAGAAAAGAGTTACTAGTTAAATTTTTAAAATTGCGCAATGTTATTTAGGGTTGTTGTTACTCAAAGGAAACAGAGATGAAACTAATGTTGTGTGCGACTCTGACCCAACAATGCATAGATAGGAATGAAATATATCAATTTTCTTTCGATGAATCCTATGTATGGGAGGGAAAGAGAAGTATTCTGAAACAATCTTGAACTACGATATGCAATCTTCTTTAAAATGTAATCTCAACGAATCACGTAACAATGACAATTCTCTATTTGTTCTTTTTCAACAATTGATTTCCAATCTTTTCAAAATGAAAATGCTTTTAAAAGAAAAATGTTTTTTACTTTTCAAAAATATCTACACCATGGTGGTGAAAGTAAGGAAAACCAATAACTAACGAATAAGCAATAAACAAAAACCCAAACCAATCTTTCAATGGAAACAAAAATGACAAGCAGACAAGACTAGTCTTTTCAATTGCATGAGAACAATGATCTTCCAAATAATGAGCAAATGAGAAAGACAAACAATCCCAACTTTCAAACCGATCACTGGCTCCTAACCAAACAAGTACTTAGATTCCAGGATCAGAGAGTATATCCTTGTTAAAAAAAAATCAAGAGATGAGAGTTGAGAAAAAGATGGACAAGAAGAGCCTTTGATTCCTAAAGACTGATCGTGCACAAAATCCGAAGTCAAGAAACAATCAACCAGTGGTCCAAGAAGTTCTTTTCAGACACCTATACAGATCTGGGCATCTGAGCATACCAAAACTTTAAATCCAAAAAATTTAAAAAATGGGTTCACAGGCTATCAATAGTGTATAGTGCGAGAATGGAGCATTCTCGTAGGCTGGCTTCAAGCAAGGTGCGAGAACCTCGCATTGGACTGAAAGGCGGAGTGCGAACTCAAGGGGCTCTCGTAGGCCACTGTGGGGTTCAGTGCGAGAATGCCTGAAACTAGGCAAAATTTTGGAAAAAGATAAGAATTTTGAAGGGACTTCTGGACCTAGAGAGTCTATCAGGGTGTCCTGCAGACTCAAAGATTGATAGAAATGAATAAAGGTAAGGCAAGAGAAAATGGCCAAAGAAAAAACACCAAAAACCACTAAAAAATGGGTTGTATTTCCAGTGGAGTCACCAATTTTGTTATCGGACTAATCGGTAGGTGCGGACACTGACAGATCCACCTGAATCATAAACAAAATAGGACAGGAAATGACTCTTTCCCTAAGTTATGACCATTGAATTAGCTAGTAAGGAAGAACAAGTGACATACCTTTGTATCGCTTCCTTAGGTCTTTGTTGCTCCTGCTTTGCTCTGGTGCTCTCGTGAGGTCAAGACCAAGACAACACAAACCAACCAAAGTGAAGATAGCAAAAATGTATTCAATCGTCAACTTATGTGTATGATCAAGGAATTACACAATAAAGTAAGAACGACTTTATGGGAAAAGGACATGTCATTGTATCATATTAATGGAAAGTAGAAGATACAACCTGATCGCCTTGATGTCGCAAGCTTCCTTTCGGTGACTCTTGGTTCCAACACACACACTTTCTCTGTCCTTGCATGAAGAAGATCCAATTCCTCTTGATAGACCTACTAGAGTCTCCAAGCTGGGTTCTTCACACAATTCCTTCACCAATTCTTCAATTAATCTTGCTTAACCTTTTCCATGAGAATCCTTTCAATATATAGGAGAGGATGAGATGGTTACATGGATGAGAATGATCCCACCAAATCAGGGAAACCAGTAAAATGACAACCATTCGAATGCCAGCCCATTTTCTAGAAGATTCCCTTCTAGAACCCTTGAGAATTCATCTCTTTTCCAAGCTTGAAAACAAGTTCGCACCCTATGTATAGAGCACAGTGCGAGAAGTTTGCACCCTAGCTGAAGGTGGCCTACGAGAATGGGTCATTCTCGCACCCTAGGCTATAAATAGCCTGCGAACTCACTTTGAAAATATGTTTTCTGGAAGGAGATAAATGCCACTTTTCTCGGGAGAAAGTTCTTGTTGGGAACCTGAGTACACCGTTTGTTAATACATCACCGAGATGACCAAAATCATGTGTAACAGGGTGGTCAGTTCTTGTTTGACTTCCTCCATTGAGGACTACATGGTTGTATTGATGATTGTATTGATGGTTTCAAAATTGGCACTAAGTTGTTTCACTTCTTGTTGGGTCATGGTGAGACTAGATTGCAAGGTATTGAAGCGAGCTTCCAATTCTTGGCTACGGGTATGGGCCATGAGGATGAGGGAACTGAAAAGGGGCGAGTGGGGTCAGAAATTTTTGCCAAAAAATGATGTGTATGAAGGTGATAAGGGAGAAGAGGTGAATCCAATGGAATAGGTCTCAAATAATGGTGAAAAAAAATTCCAGACTTTTTTTTTTTTTTTTTTACACCTGCGGAGTTATACTCTGGTATGAAGAGTACTACAGAGATGAAATCCCTAAATGCTTAACCGGGAAGAAAAGTGTAGTGATTTGGAAACCCGAACACAGTTGTGCGGCAATAGATCTTATCTGTTTTAATTTGTTTATGTTTATATCCCCCAAGGGTTAGGTATTCAAGGGTTCTACATACAAGGGTTTGCCCTGTGTTATAGCTCTCTGATATACATGCGGGGTCCAACAGTAATACTTGGCCCAATATCTCAGGTCACTAACTAAGGAGGATAGACCGTACCCTTAGCCGTACTACCCGACTACCTAGGTACTAGAGAGTATCTTCCCGAGTGTTGTTCTCAGTGGCACTATAGCAGTCAGGCGACCGATCGGTTTATCTAAAGAGGGCTTCAGGAAATCTAGGCCGATCCATACACAGGTGTTGTCTGATGCACTACCACTCGAAGGGGTGCCAACAGGGATTACAAGGGTGGCCAACAGATGTGCGCTTAAGAACCACTTGTATTTTCTGTGTGTATGAATCCCTCAATTATGGATTTATGCGTGTAACGATAGATCTTTGTGGCTTAAAGACGTCGGAATACGTCTCTACCCTGAAAAAAAATTACCCGCAATTTCTGCCAAGGAAAGTGATTTGATATCACTTGTAATATACCAAATATAAAAAGTATGCAGTATAGAAATAAAATGCTAGAAATGGCAGAATAACAGTAATATAACTAGCATAATCTCCACAATAACACAGAAATGATATAAGAACAACAACAGAAATAGCACTTTGATTCAGAAAGCAATGTTCACGGGCCTCTTCGAGGGGGCAACCTCCAGTGGAGCAATGCTCTATTACAATAATCTCCAAGCTAGGGTTCTCATACCCTCGACTCCTATTTATACTAAATATGTCTCTCAAAAGAAGCATCCAGAGGAAGATCCTTCTAGAAGCGAAAGCTTCTATTAGGTCTTCTTAAATATGCCTTATTCTATTTTATCGAAAGGCCTTATTAATATTGTCATTTATTACATCCGAATATATTATTCTACCTATGTGCGGGTTAGGACCCTAACAAATGGAGGGGAAGAAATATGGAAAGTGACAAGTATGAGTGGGATGGTGTTGGCGACGAAAGTCACTCCTGGATTTCTAGCAGGAGCAGAGCCCGACGTCCATCAGTTTTATGTCACGATTGTTCATAGATGGGTGATAAAATGGAAGGAAACTCGAAATAGTAGTGTTCCAACTCTGAAAACAGGCCAGGTATGCATGAGCAAGTGAGGTCTTGCGTAAATTTCAGACAGTGAGTTGTAGTAAAGGGTGAACAGGTGGAAGACTTATGGAAAAGAGTGTGAAAGTCTGTTATAAACAGTCGGTTCCCAACAGACTGTAGAAGAAGGCATCCAAACACAAGATCTTCTTGCATTTAAATAAAAAGCACCAGAAAATACAATAATGCCACGATAAATCATTTATCATAACAGAAATGCAACAATTCGCGTGACTCAGTCAATCACGAACTTCCTAGCATAAGATGAAAAACTAGACAGGTAAAGAAGAACTGTCTGTCATAAAACAAGAAATCTCATATACAGATACATAAGCTGGAAACTGAAATAGCTGCTAAACATTACAATAGGGAGCTCTACTCAACCATCGATACTTTACAAAATGGAAAAATCCCTACATATACTCTTACCTTCCTTTCCCCTGGCAGAAGCGTCTCAGAACTTTCAATGGATGGAGTCCCCTCAATCAGATCTGTCCTCCGCTCCCCTGCCATACGCCTCTTTAATTCAGTATGGCTCACGCCAGGGGGTAGCTGAGCCATTTGAAAGTTGACTTGGCATGTGCAGGTTCCTCTGGCGAGTTGAAGACTCGGTGTGGCCTTTCTGAAGAGAACCGGTACAGGAGATCCTCCCAGGTAGACTTTCAACCGAGATCTCCATACTCTGCAATAAATGAGTGATGTGAGTTTTGAGCCATTCTTTCTTTTCTCCATTAATCTCCAGCCAGTACTAGGAATTAGCCCGCATTAAATCGGTACCTGGGACCTCACCGTGCCTTCCCATTTCAGGATCGTTTTAAATCCCATCTTCTGAGCCAAAGCGGCTCCTTGGATTCCATCGGGGATCACTGCTGCAACAACCCGATCCACGGGTCCTTTCCAATCCCTTCACGACCTTCAGCACCTGACTGTGGCTATCCTCGGCTCTGTATCGGGGTTCGGAGTTTCGCAGTTCTTGCTGTCTAGAACTCCTTACCTCCCCAATCCCCGATTTGCGATGAGCTCCTTTCACGCGCAAGCCCTTCTGAGCTTAACTCCTGACGCATACGACCACGCCACATGCCCTCGACCATACTCTCCATCGGTGTTTCACGGTTTACGATGTCAACGAGCACGCATCCTCCGGACTCGCAATTCCCTGAAACCTGATGGCTCATGGCTGTTGACCGGTCAACGGTCCGCTCCCCACCGCCTAAGCCTGCCACCTGTATTCCACTGGCTCTTGTGGTCCCACATGCTAACCGATGGTTTTCGAGCTTCTCGTGATCTCGCAACTCTGGACGCAAATCTTTGCAGCTCCAACTCACGACCCTCCGAGTTCACGATATGCCGATGCGCCCTCTGACACCTGTCCCCCACTATGGCCCTTAACTCCATCGAGAAATCGCGTATCGTGATATCGTGATTTCTATTGTCATGCACATGGGACTTTCAGTTCTCCGATCCCCGACTCTACGAGATCTCTCGCCACGTGTCCCTCCTGTCAGACGATTTTGATCCAGTCGGGAAATCGCGGATCGTGATTCCCGTATGCAAGAATTTCTTGTCTTTGAAAACTCCAATTCCCCGATGAACTAAACCACGACTCTCCTCCGCACATTAGGGCTTAACCCCGGCGCAACTCCTTGAGATCTAACGGCTGACAGGATTTCGTCAATCTCCTATGTAAGATTCGGACAGTCGATTTTCTTTAAGGATGGTTCCCGACTGCTGAAGACAAAACTTTGCCTGCTCGCTTGCTTTACTTGCTGCTACAAAAATGAGATTCTCTCGTGATATGCTCAGGTGCTTCTCATGCAACTGCAGACCTCGGTACGCCTAGTCCCGAGACAAGAAATATCGCTAACAGATGGTATGATGACCCTTCAAGGAAACCCCCCAGTAGAAACCCTTTTCCCAAGCGTGACTAACTTACTAGGAAACCATGTCAACCACCAAGGTGAAATAAGGCAAGAGGTATAAATTCCAAGAAAATGTTTTACAATCAAGAAAGTATCCTTTGCAACCTACCCAAATGCTTCAAATATTAAAGTAACACTTACCATGAGATTGGGCTTGTTACCTCATGAAGCAAGACTTGCTATCCTCTGGGAGCCAAGATGGTGTTGTGGATGTTGCTATGTTGTTGACGATGAATGGTGATGTGTGGTGGAGAGGAGGGGCTCTACCTACTCAATGTGGGTTATGTCGGTCATCTAGCTCTTAGCACTCCATGTCTGCTACCTGAGGGCCTCGAGACATCATCTCCTTAGTTACCCCTAGGATGGGGGGGTAACAGATAGATTATGAAAGAATTTGGCACTCAACGCGGTCATACCACTACACTTTGGTGTGATAATCAGAGTGCCATACATGCTTCTCACAATCGAATGGAGCATCGAAAAACTAAACATGTTGAGATTCACAGGCATTTCATTCGACAACTCATATAGGATGGTGTTTTCATCTTGGAATATTTGTCTGCTAAAACGTAGGGGGTAGGCATATTTACTAAACGTTTGGAATCACCTCATTTTTTCCCATTGCAATTGATGCTTGGGTGAAGGAAGTTGTCCTTAAGAGGTCATCTTACGTCCCACCTTTACATATTTTTATGTTGTTTTTCTCTCTTTTCAGGAGGAGTTTTATTTCTTGTCAATTTTCTTATTTTCTTCACTTATAAGAGCCTATTTTGTACTTGAGTATCTTATGGGTTAGTTGTCCAAACCTATTTTTGTCTTTTGTTTTCTCTCTAAGTTGCACTTAAGGGGGTGTAAGTGTGAACATACTGCACATAGTTAGTTAAGTTTATTTAGGGTTATTTTGTTGTTCCTATTAATTCACCCTTGTCTATTTATATGAGTCTCTCTTTGTACATTGTCAATTTGAAGTCAATTCATTTTTGTATATGTTTTTCATGGAAATTATCATTGTTTAAAATTGTTTTCCATGGAAATTATAATTTTTTGAATATTTTATTTGTGTTGTAGTAGTTTCCTACTATTGTGAAGTTATTTTCCCAACTTCTTTAAAAATTTCAACCCCTCAACCCCGTGAATTAAGCCTCAACCCCATGAATTAAGAGAAAAAATTAAAAGATTCTTACATCAAAATCACAGGGAAAAAATTATGTATTGTAGCTGGATGGATACAGTGGCAAGACAAATGTGGCCTTTCATGTTTTGCTTATGTTCCTTTTATCGATTGCAATTTGCAAAGAACTTCTTTGTTTGGTCTTGAGCTTATTGTAAATAGTCGGCCAATAAAGGATGGACCATGTGCTTCAATGAAAACGTGCACAACATATATGTCATGATTTAATGATGATGCTTTTATTGGTTTCTTGGAAAATTGGAAGTTGAGAAGGCCCTCGGCTTAAATGAGTGCTTTCCATCCACCGTGGATGTTTCTCATGACATTCCAAACTTGTTATTAAAAAGTTGGGTCTGGAAACACATTTTATTTATATCGTTCTACAATTTTATATAAAGCATCACTATATATTGTTTGCATATTGTTTGCATAGAAACAATGTTTTGAGGTTGTGCCATACAAATCTAAATCTTTAAATTAATATTTCAAAGTTGTTCGAAACTTTTAAACATATTTAAACACAAGTCATGTTTCATGGTATAAAATCTTATAATTTTAATATTTAAAAATAATTAAGTTAATTATAATAAATAGAAATATGTATTTAAAGACATGTATGGAGGGAATATAGATGGTTCTTTAAGGGATTTATGTAAGGTTTTTGTTTATGGATGGTAGTGGGAACATTGTTTAGGTGTTCACAAAAGGTTGAGGTAAAAGGTTGCAATGCCAAAAGTTGTTTGTTTGCTCAATGGATGGAGTGGTGCCGTTCCATATTGTCTTTACACAAGTTGAGATGCCTTGGAGGGATGAACCAAACATCATCAAAATAGTAAACCAACTTCAAATACAATCATTTTAATTGCAATATCTTTATAATCTCAATTAACAACATTAATATGAAAGCTCCCTCGAAGTTCAAACACAATCATTTTAATTACAATATCTTTATAATCCCAATTAACAACATTAATATAAAATCTCCCTCGAATTACTTGGACATTCCCATTCGCACACTTAAGAATATGCTAGTTATGAATATGTTTCATATTAATATTAAAATGTTGTCCTTGTATCCAAGGAAAATGGCGGTTGGCGGTTTCAGACTTTGGGGTTTCCTTGATTCTTGATGTGTGTTTAATAGCATCCCCATCGTCTCCAACAACTCCATGCAATTCTTGTGTTTAGTAGCCTTCTCGTGAAGACCGGAAAAAGTCTTGGGATTTCCTTCGATTCTTTTGTTTAGTAGCATTCCCATCAAGACCGGATAGAATCTTGGGTGACTTCACCGCTCAACATAGGTTTTCTTGTTCAACATTTTTTTTCGCATTCATGTGCTTTTTCTGTCGTTCACTTATTCTCTTCAATACTGGACATGGTCTCCATGCAATTTAGTGAATCCACTCCTCACCGCTCAACATATATTTTGTGACAATCTTTTTTACCGATCCCACCATTAGCTGTTGAATATGGAATCAATTTTCAATCAATTTGTACACGTAAAACTCTCCCACAAGCAAGACTCATATTTGTTTCATTTTATAATTTAAAATTAAAACATTTATTTGAAATTTCTCATTATTAGTAATTTGTAAAAATATTAAAATTTGTAAATCCCATCACACACTTTGTCAAGTATCGGCTTATAATTTGATATTAACATGGTTAGCTAGAAAAATAGAAGGGTTTATTTAAAGGTAATATTTAACTCTAAGTCATTTTTAATTAGAAAGCTTCGTAAACGACAAGATCTTCATTAAAACATTTTGTAGTTTTATTATTTTTCTTTTTAATTTTGAATTGGTTAGGTTTAGGTTTTGACCATACCTCCACATTTTGATGGAGTTGTCAACCTTCACAAAATTTGAGTTTTCCTAAAGTTTTTTGTTTTTTTTTGCATTGATGGAGTTTGTTGAGGCTGTGTTTATGAAAAACAACATCAAGATCCTTTCCCTAAAGGTAAGGCTCGAAGTGCTACCAAACCTATAGAGTTGGTACACCTAGTGATATCATGTCATTTTTTACTCCTCCATTTTTAGAGTTAAGTATGCATTCCCTTTTATTGATGCTTCTCACATCGCTTATGGATGTACTTTCTTAAGTACAAGAACAAGGTCGTTGTTGTTTTTAAGATCTTCAATCAAGGATTTTGTTGACAAGTAGTTCTCTCTTTCTATTAAGAAAATATGCAGATAATTGAGGGGGAGTATGTCAATCAAGGATTCAAATATTTTTTTTGTCAATTAAGGATTCAAAGATTTTTGTAGGGAACATGGCATTAAACATTAGCACTATGTTCCCTACACCCCTCAACAAAATGGCATTGTTGAAAGAAATTATGTCAATTAGGCATTCAAATATTTTTTTGGAGAAAATCGCATTGAAAATCAACGCTCTATTCCATACAACCCTCACTAAAACAACATTGCTCAAAAAAGAACTAGATATTGAAAGGCATCACTAATTACATGATTTAATCCAAGAACATGGCACCTTCTTTATGGGTCAAAGCAGTGAATTGTGAAAATTACATTCAAATCACATGCCTCATAGGGTAGTGCTA
>ML809054.1:132040-143582 GCA_009831015.1 Picea engelmannii
TCAATGAGTCGTTTCCATGTTTTATAAGATTTTGTGCCTTCAAGTTTATCTGAGTCGGAGAATAAATTAATTAATTTCGACATTTGGACTGTAGTGAATGTACGCACCAGAAAGAATCACACCAAGGAAGATGAACAACACACAAAATGCATCACCTCAAAGACTATCTATCGCGGCTTGGCCTTGACCCTCGTATAGTCGTTGAAAACAAGGAAAAAATGACTGAGCTTTGTACTTGGCTCCAGTCAAATTCCAAGGAAACTTCAAAATTTTACACTTTTACAAAATAGCTGGCAATCTTGCCCCCCTCAAAGTAAACAAACTTTGAGTTGCAAAATATCACTTGATAAGATAATAAGATAATGGCAATTTTAGTTAACAAAGAGACTCCTTCTGCTGAGGCTGGCAGTGGTCGATGGGATGGAGGCGTTAATGGGCGATTTCCCTGCAAATGTTCGCAGCACCAATGATTGCATGACGGATTCTGAAAATCAATGCTAGCGATGCACACATGTATATGAGTATGAACACGGGCAATTTTGAAAATCAATAATTATAATGCAGCAAATACCGCACATCTATTTTTCATTGATCGCAAGCTGGTGAACGTCTATTTGTCCATTGGCACAGTATGTAGCTGGTACATTTGTGTGTATGTAGCTAGCACATTTGCATGTACGTAGCCGGCACATTTGCGTGTATGCGTGGAACCTTCTTGAAGATTGTTTGCACTACAGTGATTCACGCATATAGAAGGGGTTTCGTTTACAGAAGAAATGTCGCGCCTAGCAAACTTGAACCAATGTTTAATTTACACATTCAACAAATCAACACATCCAGCAAATTAAAAAAATTCAACCAATGTGTAATTTACCTCGACCACCGGATTAACAGTGAATAATCTCCTTATCTGCAGTAAACACGGAACACGGATTTTCAACTTCACGGGATTCGCGACCCTGATTCAAATCTCTGGGAGTATGGGCGAAACAATTTTTCTGAGGCTAATTTGGAGAGACTTTCGAGCAGTTTGTGATAAACGTGCATGTGCAGGAGACCACGAATCTTGCATAGTGAATGAATCAACATGGATCTGGTTCTTGCACGGATTTTTAAATGCCGAAGACTGATCTTGCACGCGTTTTCTGTCACAGCTCTCAAGAAATTAGCACGACGTGTAAATGCCAGAAGGAACACTGATCTTGCACACGGATCTGCATTACACGGATTTTACACAGAAATTTTAAAGAAGACAGATTGTTTACAGCAAATTAAAGAAGTTGATCCACGCGTATGTGCCACGGATTTTGCACAACAGCTTCACATGGATTTTTAAACGCGTTTTCATTCCTAATCAAATCGAATTTATTGACTTTGACAGATCGCTGGACGGCTTTGATAAATGGGCAGATCACTTTCTTCAGTAGGGGTTTGACCTTGAACTTAAAGAATGCAGATCTTTGCAGATTTGGGATGATTTTTGAGCCAAATTTTTTTTTTTTTTTTATATATGGTAAATCTTTACTCAGAAACCAAAAGCCACTGGAATTCGATCCAAGAACCTCTAGTTATTTGCGGGTACACAGAATATAACAGTTATAATATAACAGTGATTCGTGCGCACACACAATATCATAGAGCAATGGTGAGACAGGTTACAATCGCGTAGGTCACGCAGCAGAGAAGTTACTCAGAAATTACACAGAAATCAATTGCAGAAACTATGCCAGAAACTAATTCGCCATGGACAAATTAATCAAGTTGCAGGATTTGCAATTTTCAAAAAATGAATTTTGCTGAGTTTAATGACTGAAATCTGAAATTAACAACAATTTCTTTTCCCTGTTTAAAAAAAATTGGAACAATAACTGATCGATTTACTGACAGAATATGCGTCGACTTCCTTGGTCTGGAACGCTGGGATCTCTTCCTTAGATCAGCAAATCTCTTCTTCAGTTCAGCAGCATTACTAGAGCTCTGATACCACAATAATGGTCGAAGTGTCCTCAGACACACAATTTTATTAATAAGAAAATAAATTACATAAGAGACATTGCAAGAGTTTACACTCCAACAACTCAATACTCTTGCAATGAGATATATATAAGCTAAAAGTCCTAACAAACTCAAGATATGGATCACTTATTAAATCAACAAGTGTCCATTTACAATAAATGCTATCTTAACAAACTTAAAACAAAACTCCTAATTTAGAGCCTAAGATACGACACCTCTTTAGAGTCATATCTTTTACAACAATAATGTATCTCTAAAGGTCTACATTTATTTCTCAAATATTCTAGATTATTAATTTAATATTCTTAAATTAATAATCAATTTATTCTAACTTTATAAACTATGATAATTGTATTTTTGGATTATCTAACAGGATTTTTCTTCATTTGAATCATACTCACCCTCACATTTGTCTTACAGTTGGACTTGTATCTTGATTGTCTCAAGATCCTCATGAGAGTCATTGGAAGGAAATAGAGTGTATTCTAAGGTACATTATGGGAACTGCCAATTTTGGCATTTATTACACCTCAGGTGCTTCTCAGTTTGTTGGAATATGAGATTTTGTTGGTTTAATTGATGATCAAAAGTCCGCTTGTAGTTTTTTCTATCACCTTGGTTACGGTCTTATTGCATGGTCTTGCAAGAAGAAAACAGAGATTGCATTATCCTTTGCAGAAGTTGAATATTGTGTGTTGCAATTCTTGTTAGTCAACAATTTTTTGGCTTCGATAGCTTATGAAAGAAGTTGACATTCAACGAGATCATACCACTACTCTTTGGTGTGATAATTAGACTACCATACATATTTCTCACAAATCAATGGAGCATGAACGAACTAAACACATTGAGATTCCCATGCACTTCATTCGAAAACTCATATAGGATGGTGTTTTCATCTTGGAGTATTTTTTATCCAGATGGATGTCGATGGCATCCCACCTATTCCAACTGGTTCATTTTGGCATTTTTCTAGTTTGGTAGTGTTTTTCCTAGTTTTTGGGTCCCTAACTTCTGAGCTCGTTTTGAGGCCCTAAACAACGTTTTTAGGGCCCGCCACAATCAAACTATAAACACAATAAAATTCTGACGGCAACATGTGTAGTCCTCGGATAAACCTTTCCAACAGGTTATCATGCTCCTAAAACGAAGATCGTATGCAAAATTTACAACCACAGGAAGTTGATGTCCTAACTTACCCCATCGGGGCCCACATAACTTTTGGCGTTTCATTTCCTAGGGTTAAGTTTTTGATGTCTAGGGTTTTTGGCATTCTTGTTTATTGTAAAAAATTTAAAAAGGCCTTCAGAGCCTCATTGTACTCATCTTCTTGCGAATGAGCACAGTCATCACATCTCTTCTCAGAGATAAGCCACCACCATTCTAGCAAGGTTGTTTTCTGCTGCATTTTATTGTTTCAGCTTATTTCATTTTTGAATAGAAACCAGATTCATTGTATATTTGTCATTTTGTGTTAAACATATTTTAGTAATAATTTGTATTCATTTCGTTCTGCTCAAAAAATCTAGATTAGTGGTATTAGAGCGGTATGCTACTTGTCGTTCTTAAGGTAGGTCCCCAACGAGGTCAGGGTACAAAGAATTGGGTCTCGAGTTTGTTTCTCTTGAGGAAAAAATCTCTCACACGCCCAAGCAACCTCTCATGGCGGGAGAAAAGAAAGACGACAGGACATGAGATCCTTTCAAAATGTTTCTCGAGGAATTCCTCATGTAATAGAGGAAAGATATGATGGACATTTTTGCATAAATCCTTCGGAGACTACCAACAGGTGACTCATCTTCCTAAAACGGAGGCGCCACCCCCTTCAAGGTACAAATCAACTTTGATATTCCTATATTTGAAGGTCAGATAGACACAGATGTTGTAGACAAATGGTTGAATCTACTAGAAGGGTATTTCTCTATCCATAACTTCTCAAATAGAGAAAAGATTACTTTTGTGCTCCTCAAAGTCATTCCCCATGTCAAAGATTGGTGGGAACCTTTCTATGAGAAAAAAGAAATAGAGGAACCCTCATTATTTATAGTAGTGGTACCTAGGAGTCCTTTAGGGATGTTATTAAGGAACAATACTACCATGTTGGGAGTTATGACGACCTGTACACAAAATGGATCACATTGTGGCATGAAAGAGACCAAGCAGTGCCCAATGTCACAAATATCTCCCATACCTTGCACACCAAGTTGGGTATCAAAGATTCTGAGTAACATCTGGTGCTCAAGTATTGCGACGGTCTACATAGATACATCTAGGCCAAAATGGAGTTTCTGTACATCTCGTCCTTTGGTGCGGCCTACCGATATGTCATCAAAATCGAGCAGAAGATCAAACAAAAGATGTGGCAATTTAGGCCTGGAAACTCCTCGCAGAAAAATCCAAGAAAGGGAGACCCCAACCCGTAGAACAAAGGATAGACAAAATATGGAAAGCCTCGGGAAAACTAGTCCAAGCCGCAAGCAAAGAAGGACGCCAAAAAGACAAAGAAAGATAACAGGAAGTGGTGTGACTTGCATAAGAGCCCATGGCATAACACTAATGATTTCCATTCAAAGTAGTCGTTGGTGGCTGAGGTGAAAGCCTGTGAATAAGATGTGGGTTCCAACTCTGAATCAGAACCAGAAAGGGGGAGACAAATCATTGATGCAGAACCCAGTGCTACCACCAAGATCCAGCCCGGTGAACCAGACGAGCCAGAGGAAGGCAAGCGCCTTTTTCTTTCACAGATGTTGGTGAAGGGTACCTCGTTGCACTTCATCATTGATATCGGTAGCCAAAAGAACCTCATCTCACCAGAGGTTTTCAAGAAACTCGCTCTACCGACAACATCACACCCACAACCCTACACCATTGGATGGCTCTACCAAGGAAGCGATATCCGCATCATCCAACAATGTCACCTATCATACAACATCAAGACCTTCAAATACGAGGTATCGTGTGATGTTGTTCCTCTCAAAGTTTGTAATGTTATTTTGGACCAGCCATATTTATGGACAGAGAAAATCTCTTGTTGAGAATCAAACAGAGAAAATAATTAAGGTGTTGAGGACAGATATTGGCAGAGAGTTCTGCGAGAATGAATTTGAAGAATTTTGTAAGAAGTTTGGTATAGCAAGGCAGAAGACTACTCCATATACACCTCAATAGAATGGAGTTGTAGAGAGGATGAACTGGACGCTGATGGAAAAAACAAGGTGCATGCTCAGTGGTGTCAGGTTAGGGCAAGCATTTTGGGCAAAGGTAGTGGGTATTGCATGTTACCTGGTCAACAGATCACCCTCATCAACGTTGGATGACAAGACTCCACAAGAGGTATGGACTGGTAAGGAACCTTCTCTCACACATATCAAGGTATTTGGTTGTGATGCATATGTTCATGTTCCAAAGGAAAACAGGAGTAAGCTAGATAAGAAAGATGAAAAGTGTATATTTATTGGATATAAAGATGGTCTCAAAGATTATAATCTTTGGAACCCAGAAACTAAGAACGTAATGTATAGTCGAGATGTGGTATTTAAAGAAATGAAGGATATTGTTAAACAGGAAGTCCTACCAAGTAAGGAAGAACCAGAGAAAATATCATTTGATTTAAAGAATGATGAATTAGACTCTACCAAAGAATAGGAATAAGAAGAATAAGATCCTTGTACTCTAGTATTGAGGAGACTGGTTCGAGAAAGAAGGCTACCGGAAAGATATACTCTATCTGATTTCCGTTCAAATTTTGCTTTGTCTATTGTTGATGATGATCCTACAACTGACAGGGAGGCAGTGGATTCAGAGGATGGAAATCTCTGTAAAATGGCCATGGACAAAGAAATGACATATTTGTATAAAAATGAGGCTTGGGATCTAGTGGAGTTGTCGACTGGAAGAAATTTCATTGGCAACAAATGGGTATTTAAAAATAAGTTGACTGTAGAAGGAAAAGTGGAGAAATACAAAGCTTGGTTAGTAGCAAAGAGTTATTCCTAGGTTGAGGGAATTGATTTTGGTGAGATTTTTTCTCCTGTTTCCAAGTTAACCTCTATAACATTTATGTTATCTGTTGTTGCTGCATTTGATTTTTAAGTAGAACAAATGGATGTGAAGAAAACATTCCTACATGGGTATATGGAAGAAGAAATCTATATGAAGCAACCAAAAGGTTATTCTATGAAGGGAAAGGAGTTGGTATGTAAGCTGAAAAAAACCCTGTATGGTTTAAAAAAATCACCAAGGATGTAGTATAAAAAATTTGATACTTATATGCTGGGACTTGGCTTCACAAGAAGCAAAGAGGATCATTGTGTGTATTTTAAATTAACTGGTGATCATTTGATTTATTTTTTCTTGTATGTGGATGACATGTTGTTGATAGGAAACAACAAGGAGATTATCCAGGATGTGAAAACTCAGTTTTCCTCTAAATTTGACATGAAGGATATTGGTGCTTCAAATTTCATTTTGGGCATGGAAATTAAAAGAGATCGGAAAAAGAGGAAACTCTGATTAAATCAGAGAAAATATGTCAAGACAATATTGCATATGTTTAATATGTAGGAATGTAAACCGGTCAAGGTTCCTATTCCTGTTGGTGTAAATTTATCTGTGGATTCGTGTCCCAAGACATAGGAAGAGGAGGAGGATATGTCTCATGTTCCATATGCGAGTGCAGTTGGAAATTTGATGTATGCAATGGTTTGTACTAGATTGGAAATTGCACATGCAGTGGGAGTTTTGAGTAGGTATATGTCAAAACCAGGGAAGGAGCATTGAACAATAGTAAAAAGGGTTTTCAGGTATTTGTGTGGCACTGCTAGCTATGGATTTTGCTACGAAGGAAGACCGAGATTGGATAGAGTGGTGGATATACATGGATTTGTTGATGCAAACTGGGTTGGAGATCTGGATCGTAGGAGATCTACAAGTGGGTATGTGTTTAACCTGTTTGGAGGAGCAATAAGTTGGATGAACAAAAGACAGGTTGTAGTGGCACTTTCAACTACAGAAGTTGAATACATGGCAGCCACTCATGCAAGTAAGGAAGTAGTATGGTTACAAAGATCGTGTTCAGGTATCCTTCAGGCAAGATGTAAGGATAGATTGTAGCAGTCCGAGTGCAATTTTTCTGGCGAGGAACCCGACTTATCATTCAAAGACAAAACATATTGAGATTCAATATCACTTTGTGAGAGACATGGTTGAAGAAAAGAAAGTATTGTTGATGAAGGTGGACACTTTTAAGAATGTTGCAGATTCATTAACAAAATCAGTGATGTCACATACCCACTACCTCAATCAAATTTTTCCGGTCTTCTGCTAAATCAGAGCCCCCGAATTACCTACGGAGGCCTAGCGCAAGCTAGCTCTTTCTCTCTCCCCGTTCCCATGTGGTCACGGGTCATGGTCCTAGTTCAAATAATCGCGGTGCCTCTTTGTATTTCATGCCTCGGCGCTACAGGGGTGTTGAATCGTTCGACTCTGCAACCGCCAAACCCTGATAGGGCTAGCGTCTGGCCAATAGGGACGAATCCCAACAGGGCTAGAAAACAGCCAATGAGAACAGGCCTATCGGACGGTTAAGTGGAGTATAGGTGGCAGAGGGGGAATGCAACACGGTAGTCAACAGGACAGGAGGGGGCCCCATTTCACACGCCACACTATTCCGGACCCCCCCCCATTAAAGGCAGAATGGAAAGGGGGGTCTGGAATTCACCTGAGCACCATTGATCAAGGTGAATTAATCTCAACCGTTCGAGAGTTGCACGTCCAATTCCGGACCCCCCCCCCACCGCCAAAGGAAGAAAAAAAAGCAGGCTTTGGAATGAAACCTCAGTCGTAGATCTGGGCGGGTGGACTCTGGTCATCCATATCTACTTGTTACTTACCTTAATGCGCATTCACCCCCCGGCTTAAAGCCGACATCTCTTCCTCACATCTAACGGTCATCACAGACCCTGAGATCCTCTGAAAGAATCTCGTCTATTCATCAAGTTTATCATCACGAGAGTCCGAACTCTCGATCATGGGACTCCTGAATTCTCAATCCCTGGTTTCTCGATGCGGTTAATCTCTCGACACATAACCTCCGTAAATCGGACGGTCCAGATCTGTCCTAGGATTTCCACCATGGAAAGTCCCGATCTCTCGTCACCAGGACTCCCGATCCCGCGATTCTCGATTCCCCGAAATGGGTAATATCATGACACGTGGCCTCCTTCAATCGAACGGTTCAGATCTATCCTAGGGTTTTCACCACGAAAAATCCCGAACCCTCGTCACCAGGACTCTCGAGTTCACAATTCCTGATTCCTCGAAATGGGTAATCTCATGACACGTGACCTCCATCAATCGAACGGTTTAGATCTATCCCGGGGTTTTCACCATGGAAAATCCTGAGTCCTTGTCATCAGGATTCTCGATTCCGCAATTCCTGATTTCCCGAAATGGGTAATATTATGACACGTGGCCTCTGTCATTCTTTCACAACTCCATGGACATGGAAAATCAACGGTCCATATACTCCCATGGACCTTGGGGATCTACGGTCCCGAATTCTTCATTGTCTACGAAGACACAGAAAACAAAGGGGTAAGGCATTTAACACCCTACTCACTCCTACCAATCTAACGGTCATGCGTGACCACAGGTTTCTCGATGGAATCTCGTCCGTGAATTAATACCTATCAGGGTTAAGGCACTTAACACTCCATCTTCTTATTCCGATCTGATGGTCGTGAGTGACCACAGATCTCCCGACGGAATCTCATCCGTCGATTCGATACTTCATCCTTATGCTGCCATCTCAGGTTTTCAAGAGGATCGTTCCTCCTCGTGCAGGGTTACTAAGGCCTTATGCCTTCACATTCGCTTTCCCGGTTCTTGATGGGCTTTTCAAGGAGGGTATCTCTATTAGGAGGTTCTTACCCAGGGTACTATTTGAGGCATATAAGGGTACCTTTCTCCCACGAATCAGACATGCGGTTTGAATTAGGTCAATAAGCATATAAATAGTGATTTATGAAGACATAAGCCATATGTAGTCTTTCCATTATAAACATGCATCTACCAGTATTGATCAAAACACCATACAGACATTCTTACAATGAAATCATTCACAGTTTCACAGCTTATGGGCATAATTATCAGAATAAACATATATATTTCAAGATGCCAGAGGCGAAACACTTATCAAAAATAACACCAGGGGTTAAGCAACTGCTGAGAGGGGCGCTCGTTTCCACCCAACCGTAGGCTCAGCGACTCCTAGCGGATTTACCACTAGCCACCCCTAAGTTGAGACCACGATGCTGTGAGACTGCGTCTTTGTTTTCCAGTGACCAAGAGCGAAGGTTACACTCATTCCTCTCTGCTATCACTCACTCTGTGTATTGCCAGAGTTCTCTCCTCCCCTCGCGTCTGCCCCCAATCGCTTCTACCCCACGCCTTATCCTATTGCGAGGTTGCATGTGGTGCGATTTCCCTCGCACTGGTCAGTCATGATGGCTCTACGGATGGGCGGTTCACCTCCCCATCCCTCATTAATTCCTGAGAAGCCATCAACCTGCCAGCCTGCGAGACATTTAATTTGGGGCCAGCGAGCTGCTTTTGGTTCTCCAGGCCAGTGAATTCCAAATATGGTATTAATTCTCGGTGGAAGTTAATGCCACCTTTCCAGGTGCCTTCCACCGCCTTCGTGGTCTCTTTTTCTGCACATCCCCTCTCAGCAATCCTGCAATATAAATTCATAATGTTATTCACATTCATTGACCTTTTCCATAAGGTCCATTCACATCACATATTCACATTCATGAGTTTGCCATGGTTCTGGCCAGTCCAGTTGTTTTTACAAACTGGGGGAAACAGGGTGTTACAATTCCCTCCCCCTTAAAGGAACATCGTCCTCGATGTTCTTATCTTTTAACATGAATTGTATGTACAGAAGTAAACAAAATTGGATATGCTTGTCTCATGGCATCCTCCATTTCCCATGTAGCCTCATCTGGGCCAAAATGTCTCCACTGCACCTTTACCTATGCAATGGTTCAGTTCCAAAGCAGGGTTTCCTTTCTGTCCAATATGCATTGGGGTTCTGGTAGAAATTCTCCCTCCAGTTCCACCTGGATCATAGACCAGTTAATTATATGATTAGCATCATGTACACATTTCTTCAGTAATGACACATGGAAAACATTATATGCTTTTACTGTGGGAGGAAGTGCTAGCCGATAGGCTACAGGTTACACTCTATCTAGAACCTCAAACGGTCCACAATACCGAGGTGCCAACTTGGCACAAGCTCCCATTTTCAGGGAACTCCTTTTGGGCTTAATTCTGAGATATACATGGTCTCCCATTTTGAAATCTCTTGGAGTTCTCTTTTGATCAGCATAACTTTTCTGTCGGTTCTGAGCGACCTTCAGATTTTGTTTTATCTGAGTCATTTGCTATTCCATTTCTTTCAACATGTCGGGTCCAAAAGAAATCATATTTACAGGATTACTCCAGCTGACTGGAGTATTACACGGTCTACCATAGAGGACCTCGAAGGGACTCATCTTTAAGGAGGCTTGGTAGCCATTTTTGTAGGCGAATTCTACCAATGGCAGGTAGTCTTCCCATTTCCTAGGTTGATGCATTACATGCATCCTTAACATATCCTCTAATATTTGATTCACTCTTTCTGTCTGTCCGTTGGTTTGAGGGTGACAGGCGGTGCTAAACAAAAATTTGGTCTCCAAACCAGCCATCAGTGATTTCCAAAAATTGGAAGTAAATTTTGTGTCTCTGTCGGACACTATCTCTTTCGGCATACCGTGCAGTCTGAATACCTCTTTCATGAATATCTGGGCGATATCTATCGCCTTGCAGGTTGATTTGACGAGGATGAAATGAGCAGACTTTCTCAGTTTATCCACCACTACCATAATGGTGTCATTCTGCTTGGTTGAAGTTGGCAATCTAGTGATAAAATCCATGGAAATGGTTTCCCATTTCCATTATGGGATGGGTAAAGGGTGTAATAGTCTTTCTGGGTGTCGATGTTCTGCTTTAACCTGTTGGCACTCTATGCATTGGGCCAAATATTTGGCTATGTCTTTCTTCAATCCAGGCCAATAAAATTGTTTCCAGGTGGCAGTGATCATTTTCTAGTATCCTAGGTGACCAATGTATGGTCTTTTATGTAGTTCATCCATAATGAACCTCTTCAAGTCGTCACAATTTGGAATGTACAGTCTATCTCTGTAAGTGAGCAGACCTCCTTCGGTCATCTGGTAGCCTTCATATTTTACTCCAATGGGTTCTTGTTGTAGGTACAGGGTCACAGTCTTAATGAAGGGATCTGTCTCCTGTGCATTTCTGACTCTGTTCTTGACATTTGTCTCGCAGGTACTCACCACTGCCAGGTGAATTGTTTTCATGCTTCTGCTAAGGGCATCGGCCACCCTATTTTCTTTCCCTTTGATGTGTTTGATTTCAAAATCAAATTCACTAAGGAGGGCCATCCATCTAGCTTGTCTAG
>ML809054.1:174837-191521 GCA_009831015.1 Picea engelmannii
AGCTTTTCGCTGAGATGGGTATTCCAATAGTTCTTGACCTCGTTATCCGTCCTGCCGACGTCCAGCGATCAAAGACCACCTGCAAAACGATTATCTTTTATAAAAGACTACAGATACATCTGATAAGGCTTTTATCTTATATCGTCTGAAGATATAAGCTGATAAAACCCTACCTGTTTCGATGCAACCTTAGTATTAAATCTTCCTCCTCAGGTACAACAGACCAGCTTGACCAGTAGACAATGGCGGCTGCGAGAGGCAACAGGAGGAGAAGAGTTTAACGTGCAACAGACAGATAAATGGCATTCGTTTATACGTTGTCGAGACGAAAAATCTAGAAAACCTCACCCTTAAAGAAGACCTTCGAGATAATAAATATGTAGTGAGTTAGAGGTATCCAACCAAACTGGGTTTGCCTCGATTTTTGATGCCTCCTCGTCCGGACGGGATACAGTCTCGCTTCAACATATTTTTATCTCGTTCCTCGATCTCACCACTAGCCGTTCAATATGAAATGAATATTTAAATCATTTCGTAAGTGTATCAAGATTTACATTTTGTTACCTTTTATAATTTCAATTTAAAACATTCTTTTAAATTTCACATTATCTTTGTTACCTTTTATAATTTCAATTTAAAACATTCTTTTAAATTTCACATTGTCTTTAATTTGTAGAATTATTAAAATTATCTAACTCCATCTCACATTATGTCTCCAATGATCATTTTCTATAAAATTGAAAAGTTAATTTTGAATTTTACACTATGTCTCGTTTGTCAATTTATGATTTTATATGAAGAAGATCAATTAACAAAATAGAAAGACTTATTGCACGTCATCCTTCTAAATACTTTAATTTCAAGTGAGCTTTTAATAAGAAGCTAAATACTTTAATTTGAAGTGAGCTTTTAATAAGAAGCTTTATAAATTACAACATCATCATTAAAAGATTTTGTGAGTTTATAAATTTTATTGAGCGTATAATTGAAATTGGAAAGCTTATTTAAATGGCAAATTTTGTATACACTTGAGAGTTGAAATGTTGGAGAAGACTCATATTTTATAGGGATATTCTTTTGCCATGTGAAGCATTTCTAGAGTAAGGACACTAATTGACTTTTTCGTTTTCATAATATTTATATTATTTTGTATTATTCAAGATTACGTGCATCCACATTTATATATGAGAGCATTAGCATAAGTGTCATGTCTTCATAGTATGTCTTACGATCGTACACCTTTCGAGGATGTGTGGCACCGTGATGTTTCTTATTTGGTTGTTTGGCAACACTAAGGTTACTTCGTCTGGAGTATGCCTCTTCACCTAGAGCATACTCATACTCCGTTCTAGGCTATAGGCGATTCACACTCCTATTCTAATGCAACTCTTGTATACTTAGACATTTGTTAATAGTTTAATACTTAGTCATATTTAAGCATACATCCATGAACATGAGAAGCCAAGAGAACCACAACGAAACAAACAAGGGAAACATAGATATAGTGCAGGCGACACAAACCGTGCCTAACAACCGACTAAGTCTTTGTTATTACAGAACAGTTACAACATGAGTACTATTAACTCAGTTTACAAATTCGGCAGAGTCACACGACTCCCCTCACCTCACCAAGACACTTATAAACAGATTCATCCCACCAAGACTCTCTATTGCAACCGTCTTTGCAACTTCCTGCGGTGCACCTCAGATGTGCCCTCAACCACATACTTGTTGTCTCTTCATTTCCGCATACTTCACAGATTTCGATTCTACCTCACACATACCTCCAACAGACATGTGTTTCCAAACTTTCCCAAAATCAACCCAAGAGAAGCTTTCCCAACTTTGTCCACTGAATCCACCTCAAGGCAACACAAGTCCTCCCATGTGGAGCGACTTGGCTCCTTGAGTGAGCTCGCCCTCTTCATTTGCCTCAGAACCGCAGAGCTCTCTTTCTCTCATATATGTTCTGCCAAGCTTCATTCTTTGGTTGTGCGCCCTTGCTCTTATATGGACTCCAAGGGTCACTTGTGTGAAACGTCGTGTCTCTTGGGTGCATCACACCACTTCATGAATCGTCACACGTAACCGACTGTCGCGCACCTCACTGGACCCAATGCGCCCATCTAACCCACACGTCCATCAACCGACATGCCTCTTGGATTGGTGCGTCTCATCCATCTCCAACTCATCGTCTTGGGTGCATGTGCCCCTTAGGTGAGTCGGTTCAACTCTCTTAAGTGAGCCCCCCATGCCTTACCTGATTTTCCTTCATTGTCGAAGCACCCAAGTCTTTCCCTCAATTCTTCATCAAATCACCATTCGTTTGACTTGCATCGCAAGGCATCTTAGGTGGAGTCTCCCCTTGGCACGTCGCACGCACAAGGAACCCAAACTTTCCTCTATATGAATACTTTTGTCTCCTCATTCGCATCGAGCGTCATGCCTACCCGATTTCCTTCATTTTGGTTTGTGGTGGAAGTGCATGCACCTAGGCTTAGCGTTGTAGGCCTTACATCCTCCCCCACCTCAAGTTGTTACCATCCTCGGCAACATCCACAAAATATGCGATCTCCAAGTTTCTTCCCAAACTCGTGCCTTTGCTGCAACTAAGTCTATTGGAAACCCCAAGTTTTGTGCCAACTGGAAACCCCAAATTCTACCAAAGTGGAAACCCCAAGTTTCCCTACGAAGTGGAAACCTCAGTCTCCACAAACCAAACTATATTGCACCCAACTCCACTCGATCTGTTTCCTAATTCAATGCGGTCACTTCACCCAACTCCAAGGATGAAAGTTACCCAACTCTGTTGCACTCTCTCGTTGCGATGTTACTGCCTTGATGTTGTTCGGTTCCACTTTTGTTGTCGTTGCCTGCTACAACTGACTGCTACCCAATTGACTTCAAAATTTCTCCTAAGTGTTGAACTCTTGTGATCTTGCTACTGCACCCATACTTCAACTCAAGTATGCCATATATGTGTGCATTTTCAACCCCCACGTCTCGAACTGGTTGGGTAGATAATCCAATTGTCCCGCCCAATCTATGAGCATGCACATCATGATATATGCTTGGACATTATGCCTTTTTCCCTGCTTCACCTTGGTGGTTGACATTCTTCCCTAGTAAGTGGTCTTCCTTGGGGATGGGTTTTCTACTAAGAACTCCCTTGAAGAGCCATCGTACTGTTCCCGACCATACTTACCACTTTCCATCATTATTCCCCTACATTTCCTTATCTCTTGGGATTTTAGGGTATATTGACCCAAGAAGGGGTTGTCCCTCATTCTATGGGAAGAAGGGGTTGAAGGCCTAGAGGGGTTGATGTTGGGTAAAAGATAAAAGCCTTGTATAAACTTTCCACATGCTTTGCCCAGGGATCACCCAAGAAGGTAGTGAAACACTTATCTTTGAGTAAAGGGGACCCACAATATAATAAAGAATGCTTGAAAGATCAGTTGAAGGATAGGAGGTCTCATCACGAGCCGACCTATCACGTCCATGAATATCTAGTGGTATGACATTGCCACCATCTGGTCACCAAACCAAGGCAATGGCTCTCAGTTGTATGGCTGAGAGAAAGGGGGTCTCATCACGAGCCAACCTTCTCATTTCCACTAGGTGTTTGTGGGTGACATTGCCATCATCTGGTCACCACGTCAGGGAGGTGACCTTCAATCTCTCCTTATGCTATATTAAAAGAAAATACAAAGAAATAAAGATAAAATGCAATTGATGGGCTTGGAAAAATTGCATTGCGGACGAAGGTACCACACACCCTCTACAAAGGCACCCATGAATGAGACACTATGTTGGCACAGGGGAAGACTCGGGGTTCAACGCTACAACAACGCACCAACAAAACCCTAACTACCGGCCCTTTCGGCAACACCTGCAAAGCAGATGAAGTCTCACCCGAGGTAGAGGCAGGGGTGGTTGCAAGACTCAGGTGTCTGCAACCTTAGCTGGGACACAACTCTATGATTACAACACTTAGCAAGCACTTAACATAGGTCATTCATCAATATTCAATCCTTATTATACTTCGCAGATGGCACAGAGCATCGCAATATTTACTTAGATCTAAGATAATTCAACACTTAGCAACAGTAAAACAGATCAGATCCTAGAGATCAGCACTAAGAATCTTCATATATATCAGATCTAACATTCATTCACATCTCAGAAGCACAAAGCAAGAATATATCTATCCAATCTAATCTAAGCACTTAGCAATACAAAACATCTAAGAATAAGCACAAAGCATAACACACAGTATTTATGTGGTTCACCCCCACCCTGGGGCTACGTCCACCAACTCTTCTTCTTTATTAGCTTCAGTCAATCAGGTTACAGCACAGAGCTATCAAACCCCTACTCTGCATAGGATAGGAGATCTGCGCGCACCTCACCAAATCCTCCTTCCCCGAGTAGATCTAGCACAGAGCCTCCTTACATTCTGTGCACTCATCACTTACAACACTTGCACTCAGCTCTGCAAGTCAATCACACAGATCACTTCTAGCACTAAGCCTATTAACCGCTTAGTCTCTCTTTCACACACACTTACTTACATCGCCTAGCTACTTATTTATACATTACAAAAGTGGGCCTAAGCGTGGTTAAACTCACGGGTCGACACCCCTTTCCCATTACATTATCCCCAAAACCCAAAAAGGACCCATAGTGCGCCAAGATCTCGTGATCTCTGCTTCGTCTTGCACGCCTTCTTCGACCGGCTGTCGAAGTCCCAAAAATGGTCAAATATGACCAAGTAACTTTCAAAACTTGGTCAAGGGCCAACAGGCCCCCAACACTCACTTGTGACTCGTCCCGAGTCACTCAGGTCTGTCCAATTCTGCTTCGAACGCCTCGAGCTTGGCTCGAACTGCTTCGACCTGCTGCATTGCAACTGCCCCTTGCTCGATGAACTCCTGGATGAGTGTGACATTCACTGGCCCTTCTAGGTGTTGTTGTGATGAATTCACGACCTGCTCCAGCTCTGTTCCTTGGTTCTCAATCTCTATAAATAGCTGACATGCCTTATCCTGCAAAGGTTGAAGTTGCTGAGTTACTTCCATTGCCTTGCTCTGGATCATATGGATCTACTGCTGTGCTATGCACTGCTCATGAGACCGCTTCATTTTCTCTATGGGTGATAGGGCCTTCAACTGCACCTGTAGCTTTTTGACTTCATGCTTCGCCTCCTGGAGCTGCGACTCCAATTTATGAAATTCTGGATTTTCAGTTAGGTTCTCATGTATCTGCGCACTTCTACTACTTAATTGTTTGCATTCCTCAGTGAGTGTTTTAATCCTTTCTACTGTGCTCCGGGCAGTCATTTCTCGTTGGTCGCGCTCTTCTTGTGGGGTACTTGGGATGGTCTGAAGCTCTAAGTCCACGACTCTTTGTTGAAGTTGTTGAATAACTTCAGCAAGCTTCATCACTTGGCATTCTAAGGGTTCTTCTGCTTTCTGTTCTAAGCCGGTCACAGAGTGAAATGCTCTGTTGACTGCTTCTTCAATCTCGATCTGCTTCACGAGTAGTTGCTCTTTCTCTTTTTGGATCTTCTCTCTGTATTCTTCAAATTTCGCTTGGATAGCGTCCTTCTCTTATTGCGCAGCTCGGCGTTGCTCAATGATTTCCTCCTGTGCTTGTTTTAAGGCCTGGGTGGCCTACGTTGTTTCTTCTTGTGCTTTTCAAAGGCGTACTTCGACTGTGGCAGCAATCTTGTGGAGTTGAACTGGTTCATCTCCCTCTTCTGTTGTTCCTTTTGGCAGGAGCACAGTGGAGACTGCGCGGCTAAACTGAAGTGCCTATTGCACTCCTTGGAGCTCGATTTCAATTCTGTTGTACATTGTCTCTTGCTTAGCTTCCTGCTTTTTTGTTATCTCTTTTATAGCTTCGTTCATAGTTGTGAGGAGGAAACTGAAGTCATCTGGGGTGAGCGTGGTATGGATCTTAGTTATGGGTGCTTTCGATTTCTTCCAGGAGGAAGGCTTCAGAGGCGAACCCTTCCTTTTATTTATGATTTCTACTTCATCTCCTGGCCTCTATTCGACTTCTTCTAAGTCTTCATCATTACCTTCTTGCTCTGGTGTAATAGATGTGGTCCTTACAGATCTGTTGTCTATATCTTGTATTTCCTCATCCTTCTTCGTCTTCTTTGTTTTCTTCATCTTACTGGGCCCAGGTGTATCCTGTGCAGCTTCTGGGCTATCGATGTCGGACAATTATGCGGGGTCTACTGAAACAAGGAGGTCTGTCAACCATTCCTTGGTGATTTCCTCCAGGTCTTCTTCTTTCAGCTTATAATAAGACTGAAGTTGTTCCTTGTTCTCATCAGCACGTGCTGTAATATATATGAAATGGTGGTCCACGGAGAACTTCATCAAAGGTCTGAACCTGTGGAGGGTATTCAAGGTTATCCAAGGCTCACAATGGATGGTGTGCTTCAACTGGTTATAGTAGGTATGGAAGACGGCATTTGATTTCTATTGCTTGTTCATGTCATTAGAATACCATAACGTGCTGAACTTCACGGTTAAGGGATCAAAAGGGTCGAGGTCCTGGAAGGTTGCACCTTCTGGTAGCTCTCATGCAACGAAAGCTATAAGTATCAAGAGCCAGCTAAAATGGAATTCATGCCCCTGATCCTGGGCTTCTCTGCAGTCAATCTCTAGTTGATTCACCAGGTACTTCGTCCAGTTCATCTATAGTCCCTCTGCACACTTCCCTGTGAGATCAACTACAAAGTCGAATACTTGCGTGGGTCGATTCTTGCGTACCAACTTCCCTGCGATCAGTTGACATGCGAGGGGAACTGCACCACTTTCAATAGAAGCTACCTTGTAGCCTCACGCTCCTTTCTCAACATCGCCATAAGCTTCTTTGATCTTCTGAGCAAGAGCGTGATCCGCGGTCTTTCCAGGATAGTAATCATGGGGATCAGGGCCCTGCATGCTAAGACCTATGATCCTATTGATTAGTGTTGGATCAATTGTGATGCGGCGGTTCAACCATAGGTATCCTCCGTGGTAGCTCACCAGGAGTAGCTTAACATAGGCATTGATTTCTTGGTGTCGTCCGAAATGCGGGATCTTCATAACGTTCAGCAAAGTGGACTGTGTGAGGTTCATAGTCCATTGTTGAGGGACGATCTTCAAGTTCTTGCCCTTGGTTCTGGGTAGGCACTTGTATGGAGCAAGCATGTTGTAGACTTTACAATCTCCCAGGTTGAAGTCACTGAACTTCAATGCTGCAATCTTGTCTTGATCTACACGGACTGCGTGTACCCCTTTCGACAGGTATGCAGTGACTGGAGTGTACTCAAAGTCTCTAGGTACACTGTCTCTATTGATCGCACCGCTCAGAGGTGGTATGTAAGCATGTAGGATGGATGGAACCAACTTCGCGTTGGCCATATCGTATTTATGTTTGGTTCTTCGTTTTGCGCCCACTCGGGATGTTCCTGCTCGAGCAGTCGACAGAGAGGCTTGCACTCACCTCATCGATGATGCATGTAGACCTGTAGACAATCCTCACTCCGACATGACTCTTTCGATTCTGAGGCTAGCGAGTACCTCTCTTACAGATTCTCCAGCTGCACTAAATTCGTCGGACATATACACTCAGGATCCGTATCTCGGGTTCTCACAGTTATGTAGGTACTGTAATAGGATAGAGATTACGAGTGGAGCAATCATTGTTCACAATTCATGTATTCTACGGGCTCAAATTCATAATTAGAAAAAATGGCTTCCGTACCTGGCGTGATGGAATAAGTAAGTAACTCTGTAACGAATCGTCTGTAACGGATATGGGGCTTCATTAACTCTTGTCCTATCTGTTCTGGCACGGTCTAATGGTCTGGTGGTGAGCCATCAATACTTTTCGACCCGTTCAGAGTAGCTGTCGAACGGATATATCAAATTCCAACGGCTATATTGCTTCGCCATGGCGAAGTGACCCATGTTGTTATTCTGATATGTCGGCGAAGCTCGAATTCTGCAAAGTTTCTTTCTGCGATGTTCCATATGGAATCTCCTGTAACTTCGCCCTCTTCTTACTTAACTTTCTAGATTTCTTTCCAATGAGCTTCGTCTCAGTAGTTATTTTCTCGTTCTGATTCCTATTTTCCTTGGATATAGTCACTTCGCGCTACTAAGGTTCTCTCTCAAGACTCAGGGGTACTACTTCGTCTATATCTGATACAGGTACTCCAATCTTCTATGAGTCTTCTAATGTTCTTGCAACTTCGACATCTGAGCTTCTAGTGTCGAATGGCTTCGATTTGTTCTCCTTTTCTTCAATCAACTGCGCGAGCCTTCTGGTCATGAAATCTTTTAACTCTTGTCTCTGCTGTTCTAAAACCTTTTCTTTTTCCTTCTTCCTGGCTTGATCTCTTTCAATCCAAGGTTTTCCAAGTAACATAGTAAACGGGGCGCTGTCCTCAATAAATTTTATAATCTCAAAATCTTCCTCTGTTGAAGTTCCATTAGCATTCGTAGATATCTGAGTGAGCCTTCCACATAGGTTCACTAGTTTTCCTCTAAATAACCCTATTCCTCCTAGGGATGGAGTCATAACAGGCCTCCCTATAGCTTCCCAAGTTCTCTATGTCATAACATTCACCTGTGTTTCCTCATCTAAAACACAGTCAATGTCGAAGTCTCCTATTCTTACCTTGATGCATTCTTTTTCCTTAAAGATCTCAAATAACCTGACATGTCGGTGGTCATTCAAGGTGTCTTTCATCTGTAGTAACATCTTCTCTGATTCTTTCTAGGGTTCTACTATTTTTGGATCTTCCTTAGGGTTTTCTTCATTCAGATTCATGCCTTCAATTTTAGCGATCATTCTAGGGCAATCCAACACTTCAAGGTCTAAAGCTTTGCAACAGAGACAACTAGGTCTTCCACCAGGGCATTCCTTAGCAAGATGTCCCGGTCGTCTGCAACTGTAACAGAGGGTTAATCCTCTCTTTCTTTTAAATGATCCCCAACCTCTTTTGTACTGTGCACTAGGATCATGGTAGCTAGCCTGAAAAAAATTCTTTTGAGGATCTTGCACCCACTTATTAGTCCAAACATTCTTTCTATGCATAGGTATAACATATCTATCAGATCTATTCATATCAAACTTTCTTTCATTTACTAGTGCCCTAGTTTTCAAGCTAGCACATAATCTATCAATCATACCTAGATCCATGCTTTAGAAAAAAAAAAATCCACTTATCTTACTTCTACAGAGCATAAAGATTTCAGATCTAAGAACTTTTAACTATTCTTACCTTTATCAGAGCATTGAGCTTACAGATCTTACATCTTTTCTGCAAATCTGACCTTTTCTTTTTAGCACAGAGCTCTTTAGATCAAGTAGAATACTGCGCACTAGGGCACAGATTGACGCACAGAGCTTCCACAATTTCAGGATGAGTCTTTGCACAAAGCTTCTTCTTCCTTAGATCCCAGCAATCATAGTTTCAGGTCCCGGCAATGGAACCATTTTTTGGCACAGGGGCAGACGCGGGGTTCAACGCACCAACAAAACCCTAACTACCGACCCTTTTGGAAACACCTATGAAGCAGATGAAGTCTCACCCAAGGTAGAGGCAGGGGTGGTTGCAAGACTCAGGTGTCTGCAACCTTAGCTGGGACACAACTCTATGATTACAACACTTAGCAAGCACTTAGCATAGGTCATTCATCAATATTCAATCCTTATTATACTTCGCAGATGGAACGGAGCATCACAATATTTACTTAGATCTAAGATAATTCAGCACTTAGCAACAGTAAAATAGATCAGATCCTGGAGATCAGCACTAAGCATCTTCATATATATCAGATCTAACATTCATTCACATCTCAAAAGAACAAAGAAAGAATAGATCTATCCAATCTAATCTAAGCACTTAGCAATACAAAACATCTAAGAATAAGCACAAAGCATAACACATGGTATTTACGTGGTTCACCCCCACCATGGGGCTACGTCCACCAGCTCTTCTTCTTTATTAGCTTTAGTCAATTAGGTTACAACATAGAGCTATCAAACCCCTACTCCGCATAGGATAGAAGATCTGCGCGCACCTCGCAAGATCCTCCTTCCCCGAGTAGATCTAGCATAGAGCCTCCTTAAAATCTGTGCACTCATCACTTACAACACTTGCACTCATCTTTTCAAGTCAATTACACAGATCACTTCTAGCACTAAGCCTATTAACTGCTTAGTCTCTCTTTCACACACACTTACTTACATCGCCTAGCTACTTATTTATACATTACAAAAGTGGGTCTAAGCGTGGGTGAACCCACGGGCCGACATCCCTTTCCCATTAAATTATCCCCAAAACCCAAAAAGGACCCATAGTGGGTCGAGATCCCGTGATCTCTGCTTGATCTTGCGTGCCTTTTTCGACTGGTTGTCGAAGTCCCAAAAACGGTCAAATATGACCAAGTAACTTTCAAAACTTGGTCAAGGGACAACACACTACGACCCCTTGTATGTCATGAGCCCTATGCCCATTGAGTCTTGACCCCAACCACTTCATCCACTTTACATGGCTTAGAGAAGGATCTCTTGGAAACTCCCCTTGACCTAGGGAAAGATCTACCCAATAGGACACCTCGTCAACCCTCCCATATTCAAGATTGACAAGTCACATAATGTCTTTGAGAAATTAATTGTTTGATATAGTGATCTTTGATGCACATGCTTAGATGGATTATTTATTGATTGGATTCACTTATCATAATGTTATGACTTGAGATCCTTGGAGGGTGTGTTTATGTGTCTTTGAAGGATCTAGTTGGTGGACAATTTTGGGAGAACAAACCTAGCTTGGGCTTCCATGGGGCTGCAAGCCCATAGGTTGGATGTCAAGGACCTGCATGCTGGATGAGAAAGATCAAACTCAAAAGGCCTTGATGATGACTTGGATGACAGAGCCTAGCCCCCACATGCCAAACGTTTTGCCTAAGAGAGGAAAAACGTCACTTCTAGAGGCATGGCGTCACCTAGGGGGGTTAGGGCTTGGTGGTGAGGTGCCACTCATTGACACATTGACGTTTTGAGGAGAAGAGGATCTTCACCAAGATGAGATCGTCTAGATGCTTGACATGTGGCCTTTGGAGGCCTACCCATGCTTCTCCAATGCCAATGAATTCTTCAAAGTGGCAAAATGTCCCCTAAAGGGGAGACGTCCTGTAAAATTAGGGTTTATTTGTGCAAAAGTGAAACTTTAAATGAAGTGTTTAATATTACTTTTTTAAAGCGGTAAATATTAGGGTTGTTGACCCCTAGTTTTTTGGTTTACCCCTTAAATTATGGACAAGTCACCTTGGTGACATTTTGTATAAATAAGAGATCATAAGATCTCATTTTAACATGACTCTCCCTCATTGTGAGAAGTATTGGTCTGAAATTTTCACTACACTTGACTCTATTTGTCTCTTGTGCACTTGTTTATGGCTATCTTGATGAATGGTTGATGGAGGAGTGAGGCGCTAGCCTTGGATGATGTTTTTCTAGCTTTTATGGTGGATTATCTTGGCATCTTTCTTGATTTTGGTATGGTCTTTTACTCTTATGTTATCATTCTTTTACAAGTCAAGGATTGTTGTGCTAGGAGCTAGGTGAGAAGTATAAGGGCATAAACCCCCACCGTAGTCTTCATCATTTTATTGCTTCATCTTATTAATTAAACAAGGGTTTTCTAAGAGAAGTATAAGGGCATACACCCTCTTAGCTTAAACCCTAACTAGAGAAACTTGCCTTGGGAAGTAAAAGGGCTTACACCCCCAAGGAGGTAGTTTTCTCTATATCTTTCTCTATTTGACTCCATTAACCCAATAGTAAAGGCACTAGTCATATATTTTTTTCATTGGAGATATAAAATCATTGCCTCGGAAAACGCAAATTTTGATCTTTTGAAAGATTTATCACTTGAAGTTGGTTTGCCTCATTGAGAGGAGTCTTCCCCTACTAGGGTGTCCCCTCTCTCCCACTACTTTAATTGATGTTACAAAATTTAACCTACAGCCATAACGGTGCATAACCCTAGCTACTAACACTCTCTTAACTCCTAACCTAACCCTAGACTAGCTCTCTAACTTCACTCACCTAGTCTACTAACTAGGGCACACCTTTTGAGCTAGTTCTTAGCACTTTTCCATGGTTGATTTTTTTTTTGCATGCCATTGAATGCTACAGCCATAAGACTGCATTTTTCTGCATAAAACACATGTTATAACAACTTGCATTATTCAACCTTAAAGTGCCATTTTTTAGTCATAATTGATTTCCATACTCATTGACAATATCATCAATTGATCTCATGCTTTACATGTTGATTTGAATGTCTTAATTGCTGATTTAAATTGTCATCTACTGCTGCAAATTAGGGACAACAATCTCAATGTGTTGATCCATACTAACATACATCATTGCAAGTTATATTTTCTTCGTCTCGAACATGTACAATCATACGGAGAAGTACTATGCCTTTGGAGGAACAATCACTTGACTTACAAGGCATCTCTTCCCACATTTCACTCCACTTAGACTTGATCTCTAGGGGCTTCACTTCCATCTCTCTCCATCTCCATCTCAATCCCCCTAAGGTCACCGGGATCGCCTCCCTAGAGTGACCTAGTCACCCTTAAAGTGCGGGACCTACATCGAGGTGACATTGGGTGCAGGATTCCCAAGTTGTAGCACTTTCTTTGTGGTTGGGTCAGGCTTTTCCCAACCTAAGAGGAAGTTATCAGGTCCTATGATGCAGATGAATTCATGGAACAACCCTTGGATATAGTTGACGAACGCATTGTTGATTTCATACATGTTGGGAGACGTAGATGGGATGTGGGTTGATTCATTATTAATAGAGATCCCATTTATGACAATGAGGGTATCACTCAAGAAGAAGAGGTTGAAATGTCATTTTCATAGGACTGGCCTCCATGCATGTATGATTCATATGTTTGGCAACCTAGTAATGACATGGTTACATATTTGTGTTTCCCTTTCGAGGATAGCTTGTTGTAGCATGATATTCATTCATCCTTTGGTACATACCCTTTTGAGGATGCAGATTTGTTTTATGAGGACTTCCAACCGTTGTGCTCGAGTTTTTAGGAATACTAGGACATGGCCACCTCAGAGCAGTTAGAGGTTCATTCTTCAAAGCGTAATTATTTTCATCTTAGAGATTTCTATGGAGATTCATAGTGGAAGATGCGGTGTTTTTCTACACTCGAGAATGTTCCTTACCTCTTACCCTCTTCTCCAAGAGACCATGCAGTATTCTTTCAATCTATCGTTTCCTCTCAGTCCTCGACAAGCAGTGAAGTCCTCAATATATCATATGATTAAGCATAGGGGAGATACTTTGATGAGATGATCAAATGGTTGCATTGGTTGTATGACTTCACCTGACATCATCTAGCACGTGATCTTCGGGGCCCCAAGTAAGTAGGTACGTCATTTTGATTCCCTGCATTTTCATCTTGATTTCTCTTACTAGTTTAGATGCATTTCGTTTTCATTTTTCTCTACTTGCACATTGATTTCATGCTTAGCTTAGAAACTTTTGAAAAAATGTCAAAATTTTATTTTTCTAGCTTAGTTGGCTTTGATTATGATCATATGAGAACAAGGATGAGTAGGCCATACTGCACTTGACAGTTTGATGTTTCCTTGTAGGCATAGATCTACCAGGAGATGTTGCGGTTCTCGTGCACTCTACGACGAGCACATGTCCCACGTAGGAGCCAGATGTTATCCCCATTTTGTGGATAACTAAGGAGATTATGTCTCAAGGCCCTCAGGTTGCAGATATGGAGTGTCAAGAAGACTACATGGCTAGTAGTACCCTTTTGCACAGTTGGAAACCCCTCTCACCACCACAGATGGTCACAAATTTCCATATGTCATCCACCGCATCCGCGGGCTTCCAAAAGGAAGTGGGCCTTGCTCCATGAGGTACAAGTCAGTATTATGGTGAGCATCATTTCAATATTTAATCCAGTTGAGTATGTTGTATCTTATATTGCTCTAGATTTCATGCTATATGCTTGGACATTATGCCTTTTTCTCTGCTTCACCTTGGTGGTTGACATTCTGCCCTAGTAAGTGGTCTTCCTTGGGGATGGGTTTTCTACTAGGAACTCCCTTAAAGAGCCATCGTACCATTCCCGACCATACTTACCACTTTCCATCATTATTCCCCTCCATTTCCTTATCTCTTGGGATTTTAGGGTGTATTGACCTAAGAAGGGGTTGTCCCTCATTCTATGGGAAGAAGGGGATGAAGGCCCAGAGGAGTTGATGTTGGGTAAAAGATAAAATCCTTATATAAACCTTCCAAATGCTTCGCCCATGGATCACCCAAGAAGGCAGTAAAACACTTATATTTGAGTAAAGAGGACCCACAATATAATAAAGAATGCTTGAAAGGTTAGTTGAAGGATAGGAGGTCTCATCACGAGCCAACCTATCACGTCCATGAATATCTAGTGGTATGACATTTCCACCATCTGGTCACCAAACCAGGGAAATGGCTCTCAGATTCATGGTTGAGAGAAAGGGGGTCTCATCACGAGCCAACCTTCTCATTTTCACTAGGTGTTTGTAGGTGACATTGCCATCATCTGGTCACCACACCAAGGCAGTGACCTTTAATCTCTCCTTATGCTATATTGAAAGAAAATACAAAGAAATAAAGATAAAAGGCAATTGATGGGCTTGGAAAAATTGCATTGCGGACGAAGGTACCACACAACCTATACAAAGGCACCCATGAATGAGACACTACAACCCCTTGTATGTCATGAGCCCTATGCCCATTGAGTCTTGACCCCAACCACTTCGTCCACTTTACATGGGTTAGAGAGGGATCTCTTGGAAACTCTCCTTGACCTAGGGCAAGATCTATTGATCCAGATTTTATGAGAAGAACGAAATGAATACAAATTATTATTATTATTAACACAGAATCACAAGGAACAATAATCGAGATACAGTAAAAATGGCTTCCATTCAATAAGGAAATATGTTGAAACTGTAAAATAAAGACTGAAAACAAGCTTGCTAGAATGGTGGTGGCTTATCTCTGAGAAGTGATGTGAGGCTGTGATCATTCACAAGAAGATGGTTACAATGAGGCTCTCCAAGCCTTTTTTACAATAAACAAGAATGCCAAAACCATAGACATCCAAAAACCTAACTTTAGAAGATGAACTGCCAAAATTCATGTTGGCCCCGTTGGGGTAAGTTAGTACATCAACTTCCCGGGGTCGTAACTTTTGCATACAATCTTCGTTTTAGGTGCACGATAGCCCGTTGGAAAGGTATATCCTAGGAATACACATGTTGTCGTCATACTCTGACTTTTTCTACAATCTAACTGTGGCGAGCCTTAAAAACGTTGTTTAGGGCCTCAAAACTGCCTCGGAAGTTCGGGACCCAAAAACTAGAAAACAACTGCCAAAATGAAAAACTGCCAAAAATGAGCTAGTTGGAATAGGTGGGAGTCCAATGACATCCATTTGGATGAATCATCCCCCCTTAGGAAGCAATGGTCTCCATTGCATTGAATTCCCCCCTCAGATAAGAAATTTTTTGTTGAATTTGGCCCTAGGTGAGCCACTTTCCTTGGTGCAAGAGCTACCTTGCTTTGACAACTCGATAAAGTTGGATCCTCTACTGGAGAGTGCCCTTGACTTGTGTGTCCACAATCTGATCAATGGATTCCTATTGCAAGAAGTCAGGGTTGAGCTTTGTTGGTTTCAACTATTCTGCTATCTCTAAGGTGTCCAATAATGGTGAGAAATATGGTCGAAGGAGATCCACGTTGAACTCTAGGTGCAAGCCAAGGAAAGGGTGAATGTTGAGCTCAAAAGAATTGTTGCCCACAACCTTGGTGATGGTGTAAGATCCATAACGGAGTGGGAAAAGCTTTCGATGGTGCCCTGTAAGGCGTTCTTTACACAAGTGCAACCAAACTTTGTCTCCCACCTAAAACTTATGTGGCACTTGGTGTTGATCATGGCGTTGCTTGTACTTGACATTGGACTTATGTAAAATCTCCCGAACTTGTTGGTGGATGTGTTGTATCTGCTTAATGAACTGGGTGGCTTTCTCAGCTTCAGTTGGAGCAGGTGACGAGTCGATCGGGGTGGCCTCAAGGGATAGTGCAACATCCATGGGACCCAATGGTTGGCATCCCAACCCCACCTGAAAGGGCTTGTGGTCGGTTGAGCTATGTATGGCTCGGTTGTAAATATGTTGAACATAGGGAAGACTCTCATCCCATGTGCGGGGGTGTTTGGAATTGTACATGCGCAGGATATGCACGATCATCTGATTGACGACCTCGGTTTGGCCATCTGTCTGGGGGTGGAAGGTAGTGGATTTGGTGAGCTTGGTGTCTAGCAGTGACCAGAGGCTCGACCAGAATGTGCTGAGGAACCGGCTGTCCCTTTCAGTTGGGGTTGGGATTCCAAAAATTTAAAAATATGGATGGAATTGCATATTTTAGTGGTTTAGATTACATATTTTGGATGCCCTGGGGTTTTTTAGGGTGTTAAATCAATTTATACATTAAAAAACGTGATTTAAGCAATGTAAAATTGCGATTTAGCCAATAATTGATTTGTCAGATTCCGGTGATAGTGGTCGG
>ML809054.1:192996-205684 GCA_009831015.1 Picea engelmannii
ATTATATATATTATTTAATAATCAATAATTGTATTATTAATTATTAATCTAGGAGAATGTCTTCTTGATGTTGTCCAAACATCAACACTCCCTCTCAACGAGGGAGCCATCCTGTGTCATGTCAAGTTTGTCTCTGAAGTATATAAACTTTTCCCTAGACTCATGACACTTGTCTATCAGTCCTTGGAGATGTCTCTCTCCCACTTGAATCAAGGGGAAACCCCCCCTATGGCTCTCCCTCTGAGCCAACTGACTCTCTGAGATCAGGCTCACTCTGGGTCCGCATGTGATAGCATCTAGCATCTTGAGTCTTTATCATTCCTTTTCAAATCACCATGACTAGGACAAAGACCATACCAGGGTCGTTCACCACAGGTACACCCCTGTGAGTGAATGTCATATCAATGCTAACTGACACGTGGAAAGCACTTCAAGCACCTCAAGTCCATGTTATTCCTTGTCATGATCAAGGAAGGGCTATGCCTAGGTCCATTTACCACAAGTACACCTTTGTGACAAATGCATCATATCTCCCTTGGTCTGCAACCCAATCTAGGAGAAGGTCCACTCGATGCTTACTCGAGACATTGTAGCAAATGGTTTGTCACACATGGCACTCCCATGAGGACTTCTAGAGGCTACTCCCTCTAGAAACACTAGGGTCAACTCCCCATAGTGTGTGATGTCAAGGTCAACTCCCTTGACGTGTCCTCATGTACTCTCCACAAGAGACATTGGGCTATAAGCCCAAACCCACTTATCCCTCTCGGATAAGTGTCCTCACAAATCAAATCAACTCAGTCACAGAGGAGTACGATATGGACTTCTAGAGACTACTCCCTTTAGAAACACTAGGGTCAACTCCTCATAGTGTGTGACGTCAAGGTCAACTCCCTTGACGTGTCCTCATGTGCTCTCCACAAGGGACATTGGGATATAAGCCCAAACCCACTTATCCCTCTTGAATAAGTTTCCTCACAGATCAACTCAACTTAGTCACAGAGGAGTACGATATGGAGAATGTCTCAGGAAGCTACAAACATCAACACTCCCTCTCAACGAGGGAGGCATTTTCTACCACGCCAATTTTGTCACGAAAGTACTCAAACTTTGTCCCAGTAAGGGGTTTGGTAAGAACATCAACAACATACTCATATGTAGGAAGGTACTACACCGGTACTACCTTCCTCTGCACCATGTCTCAGATGCAATGGTACTTGATCTCAATGTGTTTCTATTTTTCATGAAAAACTGGATTCTCTGAGAGCTTCACACAGCTCTGGTTATCACAATGAATAATGGTGGAATCCAACACATGTCCAAATAAATATGAAAGGATCTTGCGAAGCCACATTGCTCCAAAAACTGCCACACTCAATGCAATGTACTCTACTTCTGCGGTACTCAAAACCACAAAATTTTATTTTCTACTACACCAAGAAACCATGGTAAATCCCAAAGTGAAGCAATACCCATAGGTGCTCTTCCTATCCACTGCGCTCCTTGCACAATCAGAGTCAGTATATCCCTACAATATCATGTCAATACTGGAAGTATATCTTAGACCATGTCCAACTGTGCCTCGAAGGTATCTCAACACATGCTTCGCAACAATCCAGTGTGTATGTATCGGCTAACTCATAAACTGGCTAAGTGCACTCACTGCATAGAAAATATTTGGTTTGGTTGTTAGGGACCTAACCTACCTAACCCCTCAAGTGGGTAGAATAATATATTTCCATGTAATAAAGGTCAATATTAATAAGGCCTAGCAATAAGGAGGAATAAGTCAATTGTAAGAAGACCTAATAGAAGCTTCTGCTTCTAGAAGGATCTTCCTCTAGATTGTTCTTTGGGATAGATAGATTTAGTATAAATAATAATAGAGGGTATGAGAAGTTTTGTCTTGGAAAATTATTGTAATAGAGATATTCTCTGTTAGAGGTTGCCCCCTCGAAGAGGCAAGTGAGCATTGTTTCCTATCAATAAAGGTATAATTATGGTGTTGTGTTTCCATATAAATTGTTCTTATGCTATTATCTCTGCCATATTTCAGTATTATGTTGCTATCTCAATGATATTCTCTGCATTATTTCTCTATTCTTCTAATATAACAGATTTGGTACCTTACAAGTGGTATCAGAGCACCTTCCTCAGCAGAAAATTGTTGATTAACGTTTTTCAGGGTAGAGACATATTCCAGCGTATTAAAGCTACAAAGATCTATCGGTACTCGCATAAACCCGCGGTCGAGGAGTCATACACGCAGGAAATACAAGTGGTACTTAAGCGCACATTTGTTGGCCACCCTTGTAACCCCTGTTGGTACCCCTTCGAGTGGTAGCGCATCAGACAACACATGTATACAGATCGACCTAGATCTTCTGAAGCCCTCCATAGATAAACCGATTGGTCGCTTGACTTCTATAGTTCCATCGAGAAAAACACTCGGGAAGATACTCTCTAGTACCTGAGTAGTCGGGTAGTACGGCTAAGGGCACGGTCTAGCCTCTTTAGTTGGTGCCCTAAGATATTGGGTCGAGTACTACTATTGGACCCCGCATGTATATCAGAGAATTATAGCACAAGGCAAACCCTTGAATACCCTAACCCTTGGGACGGAAAGAAAAACAGAACAAACAAGATATATTGTCACACAACTATGCCTCTTACATTCGGGTTGTCAAATTACTACACATTTCTTCATGTTAAGAATTTGGGCACACTTATTTGGGACCTATCCCATTGGATTCCCCTTTTCTCCCTGATCGCAGTCATACCCTTCATTTTTAATCCTTTTTGTTTCAGTGGACCCGACCCCTTCCCAGTTTCCCTATTTTTCCACCTATTCCATTTTATTTCCCTTCTTGCACTGATCGTCGTGGTACCTATCACTTATAAGTTCTTTTTTGTGGTCCCACCCACCCATTTTCCCTTCCCCACACTTCCCCTCTCCAAATGGCCAACACTCGCAACCAAGACCTCCAATCTTCCCTCAATCAAGCCCATGCCTCCATCAAACATATGACATCTGAGATTGGCTCTACCAATTCCCACATTGCAAAAGTAGAACACAAATTTGACACCATGGAATCCAACTTCACAACCCAATTTACTGCCCTCCAGTCTGTTGTCAATCAATTGTTGAACCACCCTATGGGTCCTTCCTCATCAGACCAACCCAATGTTGTTGATTCCTCTTAGTCTCTGCATTTTCACTCCAACTCCTTTCATCATGAACCCCGTCTTCCCCATGTAGAGGTCAATAAATTTGATGGCTTCGATCCTACGGGTTGGGTCACTCAAATGGAGCATTATTTTTCTCTGCATGGTATTACTGATGAGTTGGCCAAACTTCGCTATGTTGTCCTCTATCTAGATCCTGAACGCTGGCAATGGTGGAAATGGCGAAAACATTCACGTTAGGGGTATATTTCCTGGACCTAGTTTGTTGCAGAGCTCTATGCCCGCTTTGATATTGATACCCACTATCTCGGTCGTTTGACCAAATTGAAATAGTCAGGCATAGTGGAAGACTTTATCACTTCTTTTGAGCACTTGGCCTTTCAGACAGAGGGCATGTCAGATGTGTTCTTCCGTGAATGCTTTATCAGTGGCCTCAAGGATGAAATTAGATCCCAAGTTCTCATGGCCCACCCTCAGACTTGGTTGGACGCTACTACACGTGCTAAAGAGGCCCAACAAGTTGTTTTTTCCCAAAACAAAAAACCCTCTTTTGTTCCTCGCCCTTGACCCACTAATCCTAACTCCCCTATCACTCCCCTCAAGGTCCGTAAATTAACTAGGGTTGAAATGGTTGAACGCCAATTGAAGGGTCTTTTCTATAATTGTGATGAAAAATATTTTTCGGGGCACAAGTGTAAGGAACAAAAACTTTTTATGGCCATTTCCGAAGATGTTCCTGAAGAAGATGTGACAGTTCCACTTGTTGAAGAGCCCTCCCTTCCCGATGCTATCCCGGAGCCCGATGACTCACCTAAAGTTGAACCACTCATTTCCTTGCATGCTCTCATTGGATTCTCTGCTCCCCAAACTCTCAAGCTCATTGGCTATATTAAGAATAGGAAGGTCATCATCCTGGTTGACAATGGTAGCACCTACAATTTTATTCATCGTCGCATTGCCCAGGAAACCAAATGCTATATTCGTGTTGTCAATAATTTTCAAATCATGATATCCAATGGTGGGTCCATGAAATGTGGTGGGCGTTGTGAAAATGTATGTCTTCAAATTAGACATTACCACCTGAAATCTTGTATGTTTTCCATCTAAATGGGCAGGTGTGACAGTGTGCTAGGTGTTGAATGGTTACGCACTTTGGGTCCCATTTTTATGGATTTCAAGGAATTAACCATGAAATTCCAACAGGAGGGACAAAGGTATCACTTCCAAGATCTCACAGTTGGTTCTCCTAAGATCATCAGTTCCCATCGCATGGAAAAACTCCTCAAGAAAGGCCACTCTGATAATATTGCTCAACTCCATTATATTCATGCGGTTGAGACACCCTCTGTGCATCCTGACCTCCAAGCTATTCTCTCCAAACACCAAGTTGTTTTTTCCACTCCTCAAGGACTTCAGCCTTCTCATGGTGTTCATGATCATTCCATACCCCTTGTTCCTAGCAGTGTTCCTCCCAATGTTCGCCCTTATCGTCATCCCTTCGCCCAAAATAATGAAATTGAGAAAATCGTGCAGGAATTGCTCCCAATACCAACCCTTATTATTCTCCTGTGGTCATGGTACTTAAGAAAGAAGGTACATGGCGCATGTGTCCTGAATTTTGTGCCCTTAATAAACTAACCATCGAAGACAAGTTTCCCATTCTTGTCATTGATGATCTCTTGGATGAGTTGAGTGGTGCTCAGTATTTCACCAAACTTGATCTACGTTCTGGCTACCACCAGATCTGTATGCAATACATTGACATCCCCAAGACTGCTTTTCGAACTCATGAGGGTCAGTATGAGTTCTTGGTCATGCCCTTTGGCTTGTGTAATTCCCCCTCCACCTTCCAAAGCCTCATTAATCATGTCTTCCATCCTTTTCTCTGTTATTTTGTCTTAGTTTTCTTTGATGATATTCTCATCTACACTAAAACCTGGCAATCCCATCTTTCCCATGTGGATCAATTTCTTCATCTACTCTCTCAGCATCATTTTTTCCTCAAACACTCTAAATGTGCCTTTGGCGCCTCAGAAGTCGAGTACTTGGGTCATATTGTTGGCAAGGTTAGTGTCCAGGTGGATCCTAAGAAGATTGAATCCATGCAGGATTGGCCTTGCCCCAAGACTATCAAAAGCTTGCGTGGTTTTATGGGTTTAACAGGGTATTATCACAAGTTTGTTCAGAATTATGGAAAGATTGCAGCACCTCTCATTGCTCTACTTAGAAATAATTCTTTCACTTGGACTCCTGCAGCTGATCAAGCCTTTCAAGCATTGAAGGCGGCTATGTGCACTACTCCGGTCTTGGCCCTTCCTGATTTCACAAAGACCTTTGTCCTAGAATGTGATGCCTCTGGGAGAGAAATTGGAGTAGTCCTTATGCAAGAGGGAAGACCTTTGGCCTTTACCAGCAAACAATTGTCAAACCGCCATTTGGGCCAATCAATCTATGAAAAGGAAATGTTGGCTATTTTGCATAGAGTAGATCCCTGGCACCCTTATCTCTTGGGACAATGCTTCCAAATTAAGACAGATCATCAAAGCCTCAAGTATTTTCTGGAGCAATGACCTTCCTCTCTAGAGCAACAAAAATTGGTAACTAAGCTCTTTAGATATGATTATGAGATCATTTACAAGAAAGGCAAAGAAAATGTGGTTGTTGATGCTCTTTCTCAAAAATATGAAGATGAAGGGTCCCTTTTCTCCCTATCCTTCATTGTCCCATATTGGCTCCAAGTTGTTTGCCAGGAATGGCTACAAGATCCTAAAATTTTGCATCTGATCCAACAATTGCAAGACAATTCTCCAATGTCCCCAGGGTACTCTTGGCACAATGATGAGCTTCACTATAAAGGCTATTTGTATTTAAGTAAACAATCACAACTTAAATCCATGGTGCTTTCTGAGCTTCTTGCTACTCCCACAACAGGCCACTCAGGGTTTACCAAAACCTATGATAGGGTCAAACATTCTTTTTTCTGGGATGGTATGAAAAAGGACGTTCACACTTTTGTGGAAGAATGTGATGTTTGTCAATGTAACAAGGGAGAAACAATCAAATCCCATGGCACACTCCAACCTCTTCCTATTCCACCCGCTATTTGGAGGGACATCTCGATGGATTTCATTGTGGGATTACCTAAATCAGGCAATAAGTCAATAATCATGGTGGTAGTTGTCTTTCCAAGTATGCTCATTTATGTGCTCTTGAACATCCATTTACTACATCCACTGTGGCTCAACTTTTCATGGATCATGTCTTCAAGATTCATGGCATGCCTCATTCTATTGTTTCTGATCGAGATCCCACTTTCACCAGCAATTTTTGGCAAGAACTGTTCAGGCTACAGGGCACCCAATTGCATCTCAACACTGCCTATCATCCCCAGACTGATGGTCAAACTGAAGTTGTCAACAAGTGTTTGGAGACTTATTTGAGGTGTTTTACCTATGAAAGGAAAAATCAATGGGCTCAATGGTTACCATTAGATGAATGGTGGTACAACACTTCTTACCATACAACTACTCGCATGACTCCTTTTGAAGCATTATATGGACAAAAGCCACCTTTTGTTCTCTCCTACATGTCAGGTGTCTCAAAGGTTAAGGCGGTTGACCAAACGCTTATAGTTCAAGAGGCTATTCTGCGTACCCTCAAAGAGAATTTGGTAGTGGCTCAGAATTGCATGAAGCAACAAGCCGATCAAGGTTAAACATTGTTAAAAACTAACGCCCAAATTTTATGGTCCTTAGACATTTCTCAAGCACGTGGGACAGGTGGCCCATCAATTAGCTTTGCCTAGTTCTTCCAAGCTCCATCCTGTTTTTCATGTCTCCTGCTTAAAGAAGGTGATTGGAACTAACTGCCAAACTCAAACCAGCCTTTCCGCTTTGGATGAAGAAGGATCCATCTGGTCGCATCCACAAGAAGTTTTGGACCATCGTGAGCGTCGTCTTCGTCAGCGCACCATCAAGGAAGTGTTAGTTCAGTGGAAAGATACAACTCCAGACGATGCCACCTGGAAGCCAGCTAGCATTCTGCAACAATTTCCTCATCTCAAGCCTTGATGACAAGGCTGATTTTAAGGGGGGTGGCATGTTAGGGACCTATCCTACCTAACCCCTCAAGTGGGTAGAATAACATATTTCCATGTAATAAAGGTCAATATTAATAAGGCCTAGCAATAAGGAGGAATAAGTCAATTGTAAGAAGACCTAATAGAAGCTTCCGCTTCTAGAAAGATCTTCCTCTAGATTTTTCTTTGGGATAGATAGATTTAGTATAAATAAGAATAGAGGGTAGGAGAAGTTTTATCTTGGAAAATTATTGTAATAAAGCTCTGCTCTGCTGGAGGTTTCCCCCTTGAAGAGGCAAGTGAACATTGTTTCCTATCAGTAAAGGTATAATTTTGGTGTTGTGGTTCCATATAAATTGTTGTTCTGTTGTTATCTCTGCCATATTTTAGTATTTTGTTGTTATCTCAGTGATATTCTCTGCATTATTTCTCTATTGTGCTAATATAACAGATCCGGTACCTTACACTGGTGTTAACCAGATACATCAATGATCCAATCAGTTGTTTGTACAGGGTCAGATCAATCTCGTCGGAATTGGAAGAAGACACACTTAGTTTCTTCAGATTCATCACCATTGGTGTAGCCATGGGCTTACAGTTCAATATCCCAAACTTCATTAATATCTCAACTCTGTACTTCCCCTAACTCAGGTTGATCTCATTAGTTCTCTACCACACCTCTAGTATCAAGAAGTAGTGCATCATACCAAGGTCCTTCATCTCAAACTTAGAGGCCAATGCATACTTGCATTCAACAATAAGGCTCTTAGTACCGGTGAGGAATAAATCATTAACGAATAGGACCAAAATCAGGGATTCACCATTAACAATCTTGTAGTATAGGTTGGGATCAACAACTCTTTTGTTGAAGCCCAAACTCATCAAGTGTCCATCAATCCTCACATACCAAGTTCAAGGTGTCTGATTGAGTCCATACAGGGCCTTCTTCAACCTGCACACATGAGACTCCTTCTCATGTATCACGAAACCATCTGGCTTCTCTATGTATAATTCTTCCTCAATATCTCCATTGGGAAAGGTCGTCTTCACATCCATCTAATGTAGTCTCCAACCCATGGATGTTGCAAGGGAAATAATCGTTCGAATAGAAGTGTATCGAGCAACAAGAGCAAAATGTATCCTCATAATATATTCCCTCCACCTGAGAGAATCCTCTAGCAACAAATCTCACTTTGTACTTCTCGATGCTCCTGTTAGTTGTGTGTTTGATCTTATGGATCCACTTGGAAGTCACTACAGACTTCCCCTCAGGTCTCGGAACAATATCCCACACATCATTCTCTAAGATGCATTTATACTCCTCCATCATGACATCTCTCCATATTGGTTGACTAGATGCCTCCTCAAAGGGAGTATCTCTGCTCACCTCAATCTGTCTCTGACCAGGGATGTAGATCCAGTATGCCTTTGAAGACTCACTGTAGCCCACAAATGTACCCTTTCTACTTGAAGGGTCTAGCTTGGTCCTTTTCTCCTTGGGTACATGAATGTATATTGGACACCCAAATATCCTGAAGTGTCCAACCTCATGCTTCACTCCAGTGAGGGACTCCTCGTGAGTCAAGTTCCTCAAAGTATTATGAGGACTTATGTTCTGAACATACATTGTAGTCATGGATGCCTCTTCCCTCAGAAACATAGGTAAATGCTGATCATGAATCATCGCCTTGACTACCTCAACAAATAGATTTGTTCTTTCTCTCTGCGACACCATTATGTTGAGGGTTGTAAGGAACAGTGTACTCCCTCTTGATCCCTACCTCAATGCAAAAATCACTAAAATCCTGGGAGGTGTATTCTCCTCCATTATCTGATCTCAACACTTTGATCTTCTTTTCGGTCAGGTTTTTGACATGTGATCTGTACTCCTGAAATCTGGAAAGGACTCCATCCTTGGTCTTAAAGAAGTAAATCCAAGTCTTTCGAGAGTGGTCATCAATGAAGATCACATAGTATAGGTATCCACTCAAGGAAGCAATTGTCATGGGTCCACATAAATCTATATGAACCAAGTCTAAGATTCCCTTAGATCTAATGTCACTGCTCGGAAAGGACCCCTTGGCATTCTTTCCAAGAGCACAACCTCTGCAAATGTCGTCGTGTTCAACATGGATCTTTGGAAGGCCTGTCACCATCTTCCCTAGAGCGGGAAGAGCTCTATAATGTAAATGATCAAGTATCCTATGCCATAATTTTCTCAAACCGATAGAATCATGTATCAAGGCCTGAACTGGTTGGACAATCAATCTATACAATTTGTCCTCTCAAACACCAATTACCCGAGCATAATCCATACAAGAGTTCTTGTTCCATGCAAGAACCTTTCCATCAGAAAAAGAAACCTTGTAGCCTTTGTTCTCTAAGGTTGAAATAGAGACAAGGTTCCTTCTCATCCCAGGTACAAATAATACATCACTCAAATGGAGTGGGGTGCCAGAATCCAATTGTAAGAAAGTGGATCTAACTCCCTTCATAGTATATCTGGCATCAACACCAAGTATAACATGCAAACGAGATTCTTTCTCTACTAGATCTGTAAGGTGCTCTCTGTATCCAGTCATAGGTCTGGAAGCACCACTGTCAATCAACCAAATATCATAATTAGTAGGAACCATACTTGACATATCAAGGTTCCCTCATGAAACCAATGTGTAAGACATATCGAGGTTCCCTCATGGAACCAATGTCTCACAAGACATATCGAGGTTTCCTCATGAAACCAATGTCTAAGACATATCGAGGTTCCCTCATGGAACCAATGTCTCACAATACATATTGATGTTTCCTCGTGAAACTAATGTCTTGGTTCCTTCATCTGACCATCTGAGGCACATCAGGATGAAGTCCACATTCCCTCCTACTAGTGCATACAAGGCCCTCCAGGGACAATGTCTCATGATGCTGCCTAATTTATCACAACCAAGACGTCATCGTGTGCCCAATTTCTCTTTTTGATTTTGGGACAAGAAGCCAATGTCATAAAGCTGGCTAAATGTTGCCCGATTTTTTTGACTAGAAAAAGAGGGGTAACAAAAAGCCCAAAATTGAGGGAGAAATCATTTGGTGTCCTGACCATTGGCCTCATATTATGCTGATAATTCTTGCTTGTGGATTACATCTCATGCGTCCTTTGTCCAGCTGCATAATCACGACTTAGCGAAACTAAGTTCTCATTTCTTCAACGATTACTCTTGGTTAAGGAAGATAAATAATACACAAGGGCCAATTATTGATGCAGACATTTGATATTCAGATGAAGCGAGACATTCTGCCTCTATCAAAATTATGTATCCATATATAATATATATAGCCGCATGACTCCTCTTTCTCACCCACTAAATGTAATCGACCGCGCGTAAAACTCTTCGATATTTGTTGACTACAATTTAGTTTCTTTTAGGACCACATACTATGGCACAATTAGTCAAAGACGTAATCTGTGATTCAATAGTGTGTTTGTTGGCATGAATTGATTCAATTCAATCACTTTTTATCCTTTTTCATCGTCTAGTCAAAGTCGTCGATGTATGTAGGGTGAATGAATCTAATATTACACCGTTATCCCAACAACGGGCCCAAGGTATGACTACGTGATCAATTTAGATTCGTCCTTGTTCTCTCGATAGACTGCAGGTAATATCCATGTAGCAACAAATACACCTTTCCCATGAGGAGTTATCTCCAATGCCTAACCTTACATCAACACTCTAGCATAGTACGTCCATTATTGCAATGATGGACAAACATCTCTATATATGCACATAGCTTACAACACTATATACATACTTCTCTATATATGCACGTAGCCTCTGCTTTTCACGCACATTCCAAAACTCTTCACAAAACACAATCTATCTCTCATTTTCTTAGGCCCTCCCGTGAGGGAGTCAAGCCCAGTCCTGCTCTGATACCATGTTGATTTTTCATATGAGAGATGATATGAGATGATATATGATAGATTGCTATATTACAAGGATGGGTGTTCCATATATAGAGAACATATGGTGACCATATATATGAGGATTGATATATTACAAGGATGCGCCCCTTAGATAATAAAAAACTATTTATTATTATTATTATTATTATTATTATTTAATAATCAATAATTATATTATTAATTATTAATCTAGGAGAATGTCTTCCCAATGTTGTCCAAACATCAACATAATTTATGTTCCTTTGACCTTTTAGCCTGTAATGGTGGAAAACACTATCTTAAACACTACACAGAAACGACATCCAGTTTCAAACCATGTGTGTAAAGTTTTCAAAGGTAAAAACAAGTAAATGATTCTTTTAAGTTTCACTAATGTTTAGGCCATATATTTTACTTTCATTTTTCTTTTCAAGAGGGAAACAATAGAAAAGAATCACCATGGAGGTGAGAAATACTAGAAAAGAATCACCACAGTGACCTCTAGCATGCAAGCATTCTCCATCTCATGGATTTGAATTGAATTAGATTAACTCTGCAACCTGGCATGCATTCGCAATCTTGAAAACATTAAAAGCATTGTAGCACACTACTTGGGCACATTGTTATTAATGCAAGGTTTGTGCACTAAATTTGAAGAAAGTTTTGTGGTTTTGTTTTGGGTGTTTTGCATTTTCATTGAGAGCATCGCATGAGAGATCGATGAAGGAAAAACCTGTGTTGGACTAGTCGGCCTCTTCTTCTTTGGGTAGTGTTTTTCCCTCCTAATGCTTGGAAATGGTGCGACCATGGAAATGGAATAAAAAATGGTTCCCCAACAGAGCCAACGATCGTTATAAGAGGATTCTATCTATTTTTCGTTTGTTTTCTTTGGGTTCGTCTCACTAAGGGTTTGCTGAGATTTATGAGCATTGGAAGCGGGGTCCATGGAAGTGTTTGTAAGGGTCCAACAATAATACTAATGGCGGTTTCTAATAGAGTGTAGAGACGGTTTAGGGTTGACTACCGCATGACGTGACCCACCTAAATTACGCATTATGGCTTTTTTGGGTGATTTGACGTGACAAAAGGAAATATTCGATTTGCTTTAAAAGTTGATCGATGATATAACTTTCAATTAAAATTACAAATACATATTTATGAGTAAGTGGAAGGATTATGAAAATCATTTGGAATCTATTTCAACCAAAAGAAAATGGATATGTATGGTCTATTTTATAAGTGAAACAAGTTAAGTGGGACGGTTATATAATTTATTGAGTAAGTGCATTTTATTGATGTTTTTTTTGGGATTAACAAGTTTATGTATTTAATATTTTTTATATTTATTAAATATATTTATATTGCAATCAATCAACTATCTTGATGTATCATTTTCTTGTGGCTATTCAAGTTAAGGGGTGTTTTTCTATGGTTGTTAGGCTCACATTGTATGGTATAGAGTGGGAATAAAGGGAACCTAACAA
>ML809055.1:0-26901 GCA_009831015.1 Picea engelmannii
GGGTTTAGAATGAGTCCCTAGACAATCACAAAGTCTAAGATCACATTGGTATGACTTGTAAACCTCATCTATTCATGAGGTATTTCCATGATCCATTGATGAGTTGTCAGTGAGATTTATATCTAGATCTGATCATTCTATGTATTATAAATTCATATCGTCTGGTGGCCCTCGACCAAGTTTTGAGGAAACCTTGGTTAGGTTTGGACCACTTTTGGACTTCGACAGGATGGTCGAATATGGAGCGCCCAGGTGGAGCTGAGATCACGGATCTCACTTATTTTTTGGGCTATGCAGACCTAACAAGGGGTTCTTTAGGGGTTTTGTAATGGGTTAGGGGATGTCGGCCCATGGGGTTTACCCATGATTATGCGTTTTTGTAAAATTAAAAATAAGTAAGAATGTATTGTATAAAGTATTCGATATCTTTCGAAGCTAAGTGCAAGTAGTTTTGAGTTGCTTTGTGCAAAAAAATGTGTAAGTGTTAAGGCTATGTGCTCGATAGAGAAGTTGGCTTGGTTCCTAGACCTAGTTTTGGAAGGAGGATCTGGTGCTCAGTGGAAGATATATTGTCCTATGAGAAACTCGACTCTGTGTCTAGTGCATAGGAGTGGACGAATGTAAGAGACTGAATAATAATAAGGAAGACAAAGGAGTTGGTGGAAGTATCCCCACACTGGGGTGAACCACGTATATCTTGTGTCTTTAGTTTTCTTTGTGTTGTGTTATTTATGTTATTGATTTTTTTAGTGCCTTGATTATAATATATGATAGATAGATTTGTTGATGCTTAGTGCTTTACTTAAAGATGAATGAATTTTAGATCTAACTCAGTATTGGGTGCTAGTGGTTGAAGTGCTTAATCTTTATTGATACTGCATTGATATATCTTTGGGTATGTTATGCGATGTTAATAAATCTAATGAACTAATGCATGTCACCTTCTAAGTGTTTCTAGAATACTCTGTGAAGTGTTATTATCACATATCTATGTGCCAACTTGGTTACAGACACCTGAGCCCTGTAAACCCCCTGCTTCTACCTCGAGTGAGACTTCATCTGCTTCGCAGGTGTTGCCAAAAGGGTCGGTAGTTAGGGTTTTGTTGATGCGTTGTTCAAGCAGTTAACCCTGGGTCTATCCCTGTGCCAACAAATGGTTCTATTGTCAGGACCTGAAACTATGATTGATGGGAACTGAAGTAAAGAAAAGAGAAGCTCTATGCGTAGATATGTTGTTGTAGTGCACAATACTCTACTTGACTTACGAAGCTCTATGCCAATAAGAGAGAAACTCGATCTGAAGAAAAGAGGTAAGATCTTAAAAGAGGTAAAGCTATGTGCTTTGATAAGAGTAAGATAAGTGGAAATTTTTGTTTCGAAAGCATGAATTTAGGTATTTTTAATAGATTCTATCCTAATCTGAAAACTAGGGCACAGTTGGAAGAAAGAGTTGATCTAAGTAAAGCTAATAGAAATGAAGAAAGATATGTTATTACTATGCATAGAAAGAATTTTTGGACTAATAAGTGGATGCAGGAACCTAGAAAGAATTTTTGCAGATTGTAGGTCCAGCATTGTGATCCTAGTGTGCAATACAGAAGAAGTTGGGGAACATACAAGAGAAAGAGAGGATTGACACTATGTTATAACTACAGAATATTGGGATATCATGCTAAGGAATGCCCTGGTACAAGTCCTATTTGTCTTTGTTGTAAAATTGTTGGCCATGAGGTTGAGGATTTTCCAAGGATGATTGCTAAAGTTGAACGAATGAACATGAGACAAGAAAACTATGAAGGAAGTCAAGAGACTAAGAGCATGTTAGAGAATCATAAAGAGAAAGAATCAGAAAAAGTTCATACTACGTTATTATAGTTGAAATAAACGATGGATGTTCAAAAATATGTCAGTTTACCAGAGATCTTGAAAGTAAAACAACGCATAAATACAAGAATAGAAGACTTCGACATAGATTTTTCTTGGATGAAGAAACACAAGTGAATATTATGAGAGAAGGCACTTGGGAAATTTTGGGAAAGCCTATTGTGGTACCTTCATTGGGAAGGATAGGCTTATTTAAAGGTAAGATGATAACCCTATGTGGAAGAGTTAATAATGTACCTATTATTATCCATGGAACATCGACTGAAGAGGAATTTGAAATCATTAAGTTTGTTGAGAACAGTGTCCCTTTCCCACTTTTGTTAGGAAAGACTTGGATTGAGAAGGATCAGATTAGAAGGAAAGCAGAGGAAGAGGCTACATAAAAGAAAAAGCAAGAACTAAGGGATTTCATAGCCAGAAAAATAGATCGACTAATAGAAGAACGAAAGGATAAGTCGAAACAAGAGAACAAAGTAACAATGCAGGAGGAACATAAAGAAAGAGAATTAGTTGTTAAGGTTGAAAGAATGAAAGAAGGTTTGAAGGACCTATCTATGCAAGAAAGAAGTATATCCACCCAGGAAGTATTAAGAGAAGGGATATTAACTTCAGACCCTTTGAGAGAACATCAGTAGTGCGAAGTCACTACACTAGGAGAAGATAAGAATAAGAATGGAAAGAGGAATATAGAAACAATTAGAGAGACTCATATCATAGGAAAGAAGGAAAGGAAGCTCAGTAAAAAGAAAGCCAAGTTAGAAAAGCTTCAGGAATCTACAGAGAACATATGGAAGACTTCACAGAATGGAACCTCGCAGGAGGCAAGTTCACAATATTTTAACCTCGCCGGAACAGTAGGACCGCATAGAATGGGACTTTGCCCTGGAAAAGATATATGACCATTGGAGGCACCTCAACCATTAGAAAAATGCTCTGGAATGGTTAGAAAACACATTTATGGGAGGATGCACCACTTTTGGTATGTTGATATCGCACCATAATGGACAGATTCGCATTGATGAAAGCATTCCTGCCCATTGGAAGAATCCTTCACGAGGCCCCACTTATTTAACTCGTCGAATGTTGTGTTGAGACCACTTTTTTCCACCCTTGATTAACTGAGCTAATAGAGAATTGATTGTGTGTCGCACTATGTTATCATAAACTAGACATCGTTTTCCATTTGTCTACCCCGCTTATCCATTATTCTACCCCGGCCTGTCTGTTTAACAATGAGAATGTTGGGTGAACCTAGTGCATTAGACCTGAGAGACTTTGGATGAGTCACGGGTGAGTGTTGGGGGCCTGTTATCCCTCGACCAAGTTTTGAGGAAACCTTGGTCAGGTTTGGACCACTTTTGGACTTTGATAGGCTGGTCGAAGATGGAGTGCCCAGGCGAAGCTGAGATCGTAGATCTCACTTATTTTGGGGGCTATGTGGACCCATCAAGGGGTTCTTTAGGGTTTTTGTAATGGGTTAGGGGATGTCATCCCATGGGGTTTATCCATGATTAGGACTTATTGTAAAAGTATAAATAAGTAAGAATGTATTGTAGAAAATAGTCAATAGCTTGTGAAGCTAAGTGCAAGTAGTTTTGAGTTGCTTTGTGCAACAAAATGTGTAAGTGTTAAGGCTCTATTCTCAATAGAGATGTTGGCTTAGTGCCTAGACCTAGTTTTGGAAGGAGGATTTGGTGCTCAGTGCACAGATATCCTGTCCTATGTTAATCTTGGCTCTGTGGCTAGTGCACAGGAGAGGATGAATGTAAGAGATTGAAGAATAATAAGGAAGACAAAGCAGTTGGTGGACGTAGCCCCACACTGGGGTGAACCACGTATATCTTGTGTCTTTAGTTTTCTTTGTGTTGTGTTATTTATGTTATTGATTTTCTTAGTGCCTTGATTATAATATATGATAGATAGATCTGTTTATGATTAGTGCTTTACTTAAAGATGAATGAATGTTAGATCTAACTCAGTGCTAGTTGCTAGTGGTTGAAGTGCCTAATTTTATTGATACTGCGTCGATCTATCTTTGGGTATGTTATGCAATGTTAATAAAGCTAATGAACTAATGAATGTAATCTTCTAAGGGTTGCTAGAATACTCTATGAAGTTTTATTATCACATATCTATGTCCCATCTTGGTTGCAAACACCTGAGTCTTGTAACCCCCCCTGTTTCTACCTCAGGTGAGACTTCGCCTGCTTCGTAGGTGTTTCTGAAAGGGCCGGTAGTTAGGGTTTTGTTGGTGCGTTGTTGAAGCATTGAACCCTGGGTCTACCCCTGTGCCAACATCATCAAATCAATACAATGTGAATTAAATCGATTAATGCCTATTCCACCATTTTTTGTCTCATTTTGTTTGTGCTCAATTCTTAGAAACTAGTTCATGCATGCAAGTGGAGTGAACTTTCTCTTGCATGAAAAGTGGAGTGAACTAGCTCTTGCATGCAAAGTGAAGTGAACTAGCTCATACATGCAAAGGGGAGTAAAATCATGCAAGTGTGAAATTATTCCTATAAAATAGGAACTATCCCTACAATAAGGGATTGAAGTGCTTCTATCCCTAGAAAGGAGCAAATTACCTAACATAAAATTGGAACTTGCCAATAGTGGTTTACGATCCCATGGTTTTGGAAACCCGTGTTATTTTCCCATGGTATCACATATTATGAAGATCAAGTGAGATTGAGGAGAGAGATAATTATGAATCTGAGGGAAAATGGTGCATGTACACCAACATAGACCAATGTTGGATCCAATAATGAAACTAAAAAAATTAGATAATTTGGTGGCAAGTGATATTCCTCTGAGATGGCGTCCACCCAAAATTTCTTGAATTGTTTATCAACACTTGCCTTTGATGTCAGTGGTTGGTATTTTACAAACCTATTGTGCATTGCATAGGTAATTATTTAAGAAGCTACACATTGAGTAGTCAAATTTGAATAGGGGTAGGATGAGTTGTAGTATGCCAAACATCATCTTTAGATTCAAATGGTAGAGGTCACTCTTGATCATGACTCATAGGTTTAGGTGAGATACACATTGAAACGATATTTGGAGCTCATCCATGTTCAATTAGATAATATGTGGCTTAGTTGTTGTTAGTTATTGGTTGTTTTTATTTTTGTTGATATTGGTATTATCATGGTTGGTATGTGTAACAGCCCCAACAACCTGCTGGGCAATGTCACTTGAAATAAAAACTTATCTCTCTATTTATGATAGTCGAAACTGTCCATGCCCCGGTTTAGTTATGGAACACAAATCTCTTTGCGGAACATCATACATATAAATTCAACAAATAATATGCATTCTACTAATACACAATTTAATGAGGAAATCACAGCCATATTCTACAAACTGATCACACATGAAATATTATAAATATCAAGACATGTACAGGATACACAACATAAAAATTAACATAGAAATGGTACTTATCTTTTTATAAAGGCCACCAACTACATGCAGACCTTCCAAGAACCTCCCAGCCTTAGACCATGCTGCTCCAAGCTATCAACAGTGGGTCACCCCCAATATGGGACTAAAATCCACCCAGGGTAAAGGGAATCCTAGGCTAGGTTGTGGTTACAAGTCTCCATGAAGGATTTTGTCCCCCAAGAGTCCACTAATGTCCACAAATTATAGTCTCGCATTCCCCACATGCCTGTTCCACCCCAAGGAGTGTGCGCCTTCTCTGCTTGACAGTCCTTCAGCTGCCCCACTCCCCTTCTAGGGCTTCAGGAACATGTCGAACAAGAAGTCTCAGAGCACTACAACTATCTTGAGGCTCCCTCTGGGAAAATTACTTCCCCAACAACCTCCTTCACCTGGAGAGAGTTTCTCATAGGCTTGAAAACTTGCTTCTTTAGTCCATCTCCCAGGCCAATCAAGTCTGGGTTATCACAATAGAAAATTGGGTATGGCTCTAGTAATGATAGTAAGCCACACCAGTCCAAAGAAAAATGTGGGCAGCAAAAGCAAATGGCTACAGTGCAATCTAGCTCAGGCACTACGCATTCATGTTGTCCTTCATAGGATAAAAATGGGTTAGCTTCATGGGTTTTGCATATTTCATAGCTTGCATGAATGTTTCATAGGTCCACGATGGAGAAAGTGGATGGTTGTGTGAATGCTTAGTGTTTGAGTGTGTGAGTGCATGAATCGGGAGCTTGGAAAGAGTGGCAGATCGAACCCCCACAACGAATGATTTCCCACATAAAACTTCATGGGCCAATATTGACACATGGCTCTCTTGGAAGCTCGCTCCTCTGAACTTGGAGTTCATTCATTTCCCCAAAGCAACTTAGGGCAATAGGGTTATTTCCCCAAACCTTAGTCTTTAGGAAAATATATTATAATATTCCCTTGGGTTAAGCCCTTAGGCTTAGCCCTTTTTCCTAGTATCTTATCCCATTCCCTATTCCTTTCCCATGGAGCTTAGTCCAAAATAACTCTTTCTTTGTGGTCGGTCTACACACAACGATGTATTTATATTAATTATTTGAGTATTGATATATACAAAAATAGGCTCACTAGCCTTAGCATCTACGCTCTCCAGCCTAATAAACACATAAGTCTCCTAGCTTAGAAACACTTATCTCACCATCCTATAAAAATAATTATAATTCAGCAGGGGCACATCCTTGGGGTATTACAATCCCCTCCCCTTATTTGTGCACTATCCTTAGTGCATCATATTTACATATTACAACAAGATTTTCAAAAAATTTCAAAAAGATACGGGTATTTTTCCTGCATGGCCTCTTTGTGCTCTCAGGTGGCATCCTTAGAACAGTACCAGGTCCATTGGACCTTTAGAATCTCAATGGATCAATTTTGGAGCTGCTTGATTTTCTGGTCCAGAATGTGTACCAGATGCACTTGAAAAGCGCCTTCTTGCTCCACTTGAATCACATTCCAATCAATAGCATGATTAACATCAAGTGTATATTTCTTAATGAATGATACATAGAATACATTATGAATGGTCATAGATGTAGGTAATGCAAGGATATAAGCTACAGGCCCAATCCTTTATATGATTTCAAATGGCCCACAGTAACGAGCTGCGAATTCGGAACAGTTTCCAAACTTTAGGGAACTTCTATTGGCCTTCACTTTCAGAAACGCATGATCTCCAATACATAATTCACTGTGAATTCTGCCATTATTAGCGTACATTTTCTTCCTGTCTTGAGAATCCTTTAAATTATGCTTAATCTTTGACATCTTCTCTTCCATTTCCTTGAGAAAATTAGGCCCAACTAAACTCTATTAGATGGGTTGTCCCATCTTATTGGTGTGTTGAAATTTTTGCCATAAAGTGCCTCAAATGGGATCATCTTCATAGATGCTTGGTGCCCATTATTGTAAGGAAATTATACCAAGTGTAGATTTTCTTCACATTTATATGGTTTTTCCATCACATACATTCTTAGCATATCCTCTATCACTTGGTTCACCCTTTCTGTTTTCCCATCAAACTCGGGATGATAAGTTGTACTAAAGTTCAGATTTTTTTTTAACCCTTTGAATAATCCCCTCCATAACTTTGACGTAAAATTTGTGTCTCTGTCAGACACAATTGTCTTGGGTATGCCATGCAAGCATGCTACTTCCCTCATATAAATATCAGCAACATTGGTTTCCTTGTGAGTAATCTTCATTGGAATGAAATGGGAAGCTTTAGTAAGCTTGTCCACCACCACCATGATAAAATCATGTTTCTTGCTTGTTCTGGGAAATTTGGTGATGAAAACCATTGACACCACTTCCCACTTCCACTCAGGAATGGGAAATGGCTATAGAAACCCAACTAGGTGTCTATTCTCGGCTTTGACCTTTTGACACTCCAGACATTTCGCAATGTACTCAACGATTTCTTTCTTCATGCCTGGCCAACAATATTGACTTTTCACTGTTGCAATTGTTTTCTGATATCCAGGGTGTCTAGCATAAGGTACGTTATTCATCTCTTCCAATATGGTACTCCTAAACTCATGAGAATTGGGTATATAAATTATGTTCCTATATAGAATAATTTCATCATTTCCCCATTTATAATATTCAACCTTCTGTTGCATTTTACCTTGCTATAATTTTGTTACTAACTCCATGTACTGAAAATCTGCTTTTGCAGCCTCACAAATTCATCCTTTAAGATCATTTTGATACATGCTAATGGATATAGCATGTAGTTCATACTCACACTTTGTTCTCTATTCCTTTGATGTGCTTGATATCAAATTCATACTCACAGAGGAATTCTAACCATCTGCTTTGCCTGGCATTTAAAGTTGGATGATCAAAAAAATATTTTAGACCATTATGGTCTGTCCTCAACTCAAATATTTTTCCTATGAGGTAGTGTCTCCACTTATTCATGAGTGACATAGAGCAAGGATGATTTTAAGGATGGAAATTTAGTTTAAAATGTAGAAACCTTGGTGAATCTTACTAATCCTTCATATGTCAACGATAAATGTTTGACGATATTTTTGTAAAAATATTCAAATTTCTAAGTATTTTATATAGTTTTTATAAAATTTTGGCGATTTTTAAGGTAAAATAATTTTATCCTATAGAATTTGGGCGAATCATTTTTAAAATAGCGAATCTTATTTTTGGAAAAACCATGGAAAATTAGCCCATGAGCTAAATTTAGCCCCTAAAATAGTTTCTCATTGAGTGATGAGAGCAGTGATTATCATATAATGAAATTCTTATTCCTTTAGGATCCTTGTAGGGGCATATTTCCTACATATCTTTATAAGAATAATATCAACATTATAAAAAATTGTATGTCCATTGGCGAGTTATGTGGAACTTGTTATGTGGTTAAAATAAATGCAATTTGCGAGGTGGTTCAGGTTGTGGTATGCGTTTGTGTTTTTAGACAACATGTTTTGTGTTTATAGACAGATGAAGGTTTGTGTTTATAGACAGATGAAGGTTAAAGATTTATAGAAGTTAAAATTTATTTGTTATAAAGTTCAGCTTTATAATGTTTTAAAAGAGAAGATTCCAAAGATATCTTAGCATTGCTTGATAAAAGAAAAAATATATATAAAAGAAAAAATTAGATAAATAAAACAAGCCAATAGAATCAGATTAACACAACAATAGAAAGATGCTGACAACATTTCTACACTTCATGAAGGGATTTAGACAATTAAGGATGTTGAAATTTTCCATTAGCAACATTTTTGGTAATTCTTTTGCAGCCAATTCCCAGAGTCTAGGAAGCCTAGTGAAGAGAGACTACAGGTGTCATAAACCCATAGCTCAATATTAGAGATGCCATCCCTTATTATTCTTATTTTTATTATCATTTTACACTGATCTAGTATTGAATGTCCTCAAGCCTGTGATATGAAAAATGGGGAAAACAATCAAGATTACCAATAGTAAGAATGCACAACATGAGTTGTCTTGTCCATAAAGTCTATGTAACAATGTAGGTAGTGTTTGATGTGGATATTACATGTTTATGTAGGGTTTAATAAAAATTAGAAATTAAGGTCATTGTCATTGTTGAAAGAGGGCAATTAGAGAGTATCAAAATCTTAGAAAAACAATCACATTCGGAGTTGAATCCATGATGCAACCACAAGTTTTGGTGAGAAAATATCGGCACAAGAGAATAAAATAACAATGATTGGGTTTTTAACAACATAACAATAATATGAAATGCTTGAGAAAATAGATATCATTGACAACATGAAAACTAGTGATATACGAAGGAGCTAGATGGTGCACCATAGATTTTTAATGGCAAAAATAAGCCGTTGCCTTTAATGATGAAATAATACTTCTATTGAGAATATCAAGGGCACATATAAAAAATTCTAAAATTTCATTAGGTTTAGCATTTGTCCCCCACAAATACATATATAGTGAAGTGTATAGATACCATCCAAGTGTGATCAATGACGATACTTTGTTAAGAATTGCGGTGTCACTTTTAATGATACATAATTGGAAAAAGTGATTTGGTTGAACATTATCTTGACATTCAAAAATTAAATAATTATACATGCACATTATAGTGCTCGTGCGTGTTGGTGTGTTGGTTAGTTGTGCAGACTCATTAATTTGAATCACAATAATTCCAAAACAATACAAATATACATTGTACACTAAAAATGTTACTTTTATTATCTCTTTATTCACTATTGTCTCCTTTGACAAAAACTTACAATGGTATCAAAGCATGATGGCTTGAAGTTTGTGATGGGGGATAAAGAACATAAAACAATTCTTGTTGGTTGTTTTGAACACTAGTTGTCAGTGAATGAGGTTGAAGTATTTTTGCATCAAAAGATAGCCATATGCATATAAAGTTGTTGGTATGATAAGAAAAAGGAAGCTATATTCAAAAGGCTTATGTAAATATTAAATCATAGAAGGTTTATGTTTAATATATAAAAGAATATAAGGAAAAACATTTTGGATTAAGAGAATGTCAGAGGAGGTGAAACGAAAACCCAAAAGGGAGTTGACATTCATGAAATGAAATGGGAGCCAACACAAACTTGTAGCATAAGTGGAGTGGGTTGATACCATACCAACTCCAAATCATGAGTGGCATAGCTCCTTTCATTCTCTTTCAATTTTCTGTATTCAAAACATATCACAAATCCATTTTGACTAAGGACTCCACCAAGTCCTTCTTTTCATGCATATGTGCAAACCACGAAATCTTCATTTGGATATGCAATTCTCAGAATTGGATCATTGGTTAACAATTGCTTCAAATGCTAGAAGCTCTTTTCACATTTTGTTGTCCATTGAAACTTCACCCCCTTCCTTTGCAAGGAATTAATTGGGTGAGCAATCCTTGAAAACACTGCAATGAATCTTCTGTAGTAGCCAGCTAGACCCATGAAGGATATGAATTTTGTCACATTCTTAGGTGTTTTCCACCCTTTAATAGCTTCAATATTTTCAAAGTCCACTAGTATCCCTTCTTCGGATATGATATGCCCCAAATAGTGAATTTGGTTCTAATAGAATGAGAACTTGCTCAATTTGGCATACAACTGGTGCTCTCTTAAAACTTGTAACACCATACTCAAGTGATGCTCATGATCTTCTTCTGACTTTGAATACACAAGGATGTCATCCAAAAAGACAATGACAAACTTGTCTAAGTATTCCCGGAAATCACCATTCATCAAGCACATGAAAAAAGATTGTGCATTTGATATCCCAAATGGCACCACTGTGAATTTGTAATCACCATACATTGTTCTGAAGGAAATCTTTCTAATGTCTTCATATTTGATCCTTACTTGATAGTAACTAGATCTGAGATCAATCTTCAAAAATATTTTTTCCTCCCTCAATTGATTGAAGAGGTCATCTATCCTTGGAAATGGATATTTGTTCTTTACAGTTACTTTGTTTAACTATCTGAAATCAATACACATCCTCAATTTCCTATCCTTCTTCTTCACAAATAAAACTGGGGAACCCCAAGCTGACCCGCTTGGGTGTATATACCCTTTCCTCAGAAGTTCTTCAAGTTTCATTTATGTTTCCTTCAGCTCTGGAGTACTCATATGGTAGGTATTCTTAGATACTGGAGTTGCTTTGGGCATTAAGTTTATATATAAATCAACATCTCTTTTAGGAGGTAATCCTGGTATTACCTTGAACGCATCCTCAAAATATTTCAGGACCACATGATCCTCAAGATTTCGAACCTTATCCTTAGGTGCCTCCTCCATATGAGCCGTGAATATTTTTCATCCCTTCTTGTAGCACTTCTTCAATTGCATTGTTGAGATCTCTCGGACAGTAACTTCCCTGTGAATTCCTTGGACTATTCTTTGGTTCCCTCGTTCAGGCAAGTAAATTCCTTTTTATGGAAATCTAAGATGGCATGGTGTTGGTCCAACCAATCCATACCAATTAGACAATCATATGAACCCAAGGGAAGGATGTTCCAATATTCCTTGGTACTCATCCCATTCATGTCTACTAGACATGACTTAATTAACTCAACAACTTTTCTCTTAGCTCTTGTAGCCAGTTGCACCAGCCAAGATTTCCCATGCTTGCTTCTTGGCAATTGCAATATTTCCACTACCTTAGGATCTATGTAACTATGACTTGTTCTTGAGTGTATTAAAATATTAAAGGCATGGTTATTGATCATACCTTCTAATTCAATCATGTGTGATTGAAACTCTGCTTGCTTGTTGTCTAGGGCTGCATATATCCTTAGAACACTTCTTCCCATGTCCTCTATTGTTTCTTCTTGTTGTACATTATGGACAACTCTCACTTTGTCACTTATATGTGGACAATCTCTATACATATGATCTCCTTTACAACCCCAACATTGAATGGGTGTCTTCCTTGGCCTTTTCCCACCTGTCTTGGACTTTCTGGGCTCTCTAGCAATTTTTTGTCCTTGAAAATTGTTTCTAAAGAAGAGTGGCTTGTTCCCCTTCTTCCTTTGCTCCATATTGAATTTATTCTTTTCTTCCCAATCTCTTTGGAAAGTAGGATTTTCCTTATGTTGATCGTATAAGCACTTGTCTCTTCTTATGGTTTCCTCCAAAGTTTTAGGATCATCATATTGAATTTTATCACTGGTGAAAGATGGCATCCCACTCAAGTATCTTTGGATCTTAACTGCCTCATCTTTGATGAAGGAGAAATACTTCAATAGTTCTAAAAATATCCTTTCATACTCATCAATGGTCATGCTGCCTAGTTTGAGTTCAAAGAACTCTTTCATCTTTTTGGAATAATACCTCTTGGTTAAGTATTTCTTCTTGAAATGCTTATTGAATTCCTTCCATGTCACATTCTTCTCTCTGATGTGTTGCACTTGCAAAAGTTGATCCCACCACATGGATGCATTTCCTTTCAGTTGATAAATAACAATTCTTCCTTCCACATAAGAAGAATAATTATGCAGTTGGAAGTATTTAATCATGCCCAACAACCATGTCTCGACATCTTCATCTTTCTTATGTTCTCCATAAAAGGTAGGAGGTTTGATCTTGTTCATTTGTTCTTTAAATTCATCCACCCCAGGCCTCTTATGCTTCCTGGAAGGGGATGGACTTGATCTGTTGTGTGCTCTCCTATTGCAATGTTCGTGGGAGTGATGGTGATATCTTCTACCACTCCTGGATCTTCCTTTTTCCCAGGGATCTTGTGGCTTCCTGATTTGTTGGAGCCATTCTCCTTATCCAACTTTTTTTCAATTCTATCCAGTCTTTGCATTAAATTCATATTGAAGTCTTCCTACTGCTCATTGGATTTCATAAGAATTTCATTATCATCCTTGTGACTTTGGACATCTTTCTACAAATTTCTAATGGTCTCCACCATATTCATGTTATCATCATTTTCTTCTCCATGTCCATTGGAGTTCGTTCCTTCAACTACCAAATGGACATCTGTTCCTCTAATATCATATTCATGGTTGTAAGCCTCTTGTGCATCATCCATATCTCTACACTTTTTTATAACTCTGTTTCGTTTTGACAGTTGTCAATTTTGCAAAAATGTGCAGCCAACAGAACTTTGTCAAGCTAATTGTCTCAACAATTTCATAAAAACTTGAACCATTTTGGTTCAATAATATATATATATATATATATATATATATATATATATATATATATATATATATATATTAGACTTCCTTTCACTGATTTCCTGAGAATTTAACTATTTAGATTCAATTTTTTGGGAGAACAGTTATATTCTAATGTTCAATACCTTTCCAATGCCTACTTCCATGATCAATTCTGAGTTTTGAGAAGGAAGTTATGGATACTTGAACAATTTGTCCTCTCAGTGAAGTTGATCTTTGCACAAGTGATCTTCTTCTGGAGCTGAATTTTGTTCTTAGACCCTTGATGGATCCTTCTCTTCAGGTTCACATTCCTTCTTTAGATCACTTAATGGAGGTCTGTACAATCAAGAACCTCACGGGCTTCTTCTTTAATCCCTTTTATGTTCTTAAAAACAATTTTCGGGAACTATGCCTTTTTCTTCGGCCCTCAAACGCATGTGACAAAGGCTATGACCGAGTTTTGGATGCAAGGCACTTATCCTGTGATTCAGGCCTCTGGGGCTCCGAAACTTTAGGCTTCGGAGGTTTTCCTCTCACCTCATTCCCTTCGAACTTTTGAACCACTGCCTCTTCGGAGCTTCGAAGATCCAACAATTCGGATTAGGCTTCAGAAGATATGCCTTCATCACAATCCATTTCCTTTGAATGTCAAATATTTGAAGTTCCAGAGTCTTATCAAAATCATACACCAAAGGGGTGATACGTGTCAAAAATAAGGAGTGGAAATGTGGCTAAACTAAAAGGTGACACGTGGTCCAATTAATGGTTGGTACAGGTCTGGTTCTCATTGGTACAACACACATACCAAAGAAATGAAATAAATAGACACATGGCATGCTTACATTGTTCCACATCACCCTAGGTGATGTCAGCATGCCATGTCACTTCGGCATTCCATGACTTCAAAACTTCAGGATTTGACAGACTTTACACCTGCACACCCCAAATCGCCGAATTTTCGAATACTCGAAGGATGCACTGATCGATGGTCCTCATTCACTGTTTAGATCTATGGTAAACAAGAGATTTGAGACTCCAGGATTCAAGAGTTCTGAGGCTCCATCCTGCACTGCCTCCCAAATTTTCGATTTGGAAAACTCTCGGAGTCTTCGTCAGCAACCAAGCACCAAGGGTTTCTATGTGGAAGAAAATAAGGAGTGGACACGTAGCCGTATATGACTAGTGACACGTGTCCTGTTCCAATTGTCCCGATCAATATTTTAAATTCCTGAAAATGATGACACATGGCATGTATCCCGTGTGTCCATGTCACCCAGGTGATGTCAGTAGATTACATCACCCCCATGACTTCTTGAATTTGAAGCTCCAGGACTTTAGAGGGCTCTTTCCTTAAAACACTTAAAAACGTCTGAACTCCTAGATTGTGCTACTCTGGAGTTCCAGGACTCTGACACTTCGGGACTTCAAGATACTTTACCTTACAACACTTCAAACTACTCGAATGTTGAACTGGTGAATACAACGATCCCCAAATCTCGTTAAACAAACAATTAATGTAGTGACACGTGGCCCTATTGATGGGTGACACATGTCAGGTCCCAAATGGTAATAAGGGTCTGTCAAAAGTACAAAAACAAGTGAAACATGGTAGACCTAGGGTAGGTCCACGTCAACCTAGGTGACATCATCATGCCACATCATAATCGGTGCTTCGGGACTGCAGATCTTTTCTTAGCATTACCTTTCAGTTATTCCTATCTCTAAACTGCCTAACTATTCATCAAAAATCCATGACTCTCCTCGTCCTGGATGATCTATGGTTGAAAATCACTCCGAGACTTTGGAACTTTGGGATTTGGCCCCTTGTCTCAACAAAATGTAAAATTTGTCGAAGTCACAAAGTTCGAAGTACTTGGATTTTAATTGTCATGCACCTTTTCCATATATGACAGATAGAAAGGGTCTGGCTCCCCCCCCGCGTAGATCCTATGGCTCAAATTCAATATCATGGTTATCAAATATGATTGTTGGGATAACTGCTCTGCCACTCCTCCTGATCTTTCCATTACCACCCAGGGGTTCCCTCAATGCTCGTCCGACACTCTGTACATCAAATCCCTATGTAACTTTGACTCCAATTCCACATTCATGGCCCATCCAGGTTCAGTTTTGAAACCTTGGGCTTTGATACCAATTTGTAACACTGCCATCCACCTTTTGGGGAATGTCACTTGAAATAAAAACTTCTCTCTCTATTTTTTATAGTTGAAATTGTCCATGCCCAAACATAAACTTATTGGGTTATGGAACACACAGCTCTTTGCAGAACATCATACATATAAATTCAACAAATAATATGCATTCTACTAATACACAATTTAATACGGAAATCACAACCATCTACAAACTGCTCACAAAGGAAATATTCTAAATATCAAGACATGTACAGGATACACAACATAGAAATTAACATAGAAATGGTACTTGTATTTTTAAGAAGGCCACCAACTATGTGCATACCTTCCACGAAACTGCCAACCTTAGACCATGTTGCTCCAAGCTATCAGTAGTGGGTCACCCCCGAGATGGGAATAAAATCCACCCAGGTTAAAGGGAATCCTAGGATAGGTTGAGGTTATAAGTCACTAGGAAGGATTCCCGCCCCCCNTGACAACTTATAGTCCCTCATTACCCACATGTTTGTTCCACCCTAGGGAGTATGCCCCTTCTCTACTCGACGGTCCTTCGGTTTCCCCACTCCCCTTCCATGGCTTCAGCAACAGGTCGGGCAGGAAGTCTCAAATAACTACAACTATTGTGAGGCTCCCTCTGGGAAAATCACTTCCCCAACAACCTCTCTCACATGCCTGGAAACCTGCTTCTTCAGTCCATCTCCCATGCCAATCCAGTCTGGGTAATCACAACAAAAAATCGGGTATGGCTCTGGTAATGACAGTGAGCCACACCAATCCATAGAAAAATGTGGGAAGCAACAACAAATGGCTAGGGTGTAATATGTCTCAGGCACTGCACAGTCGTCTTGTGCTTCATAGGATAAAAATGGGTTAGCTTCATGGGTTTTTCATATTTCAGATCTTGCATGAATGTTGCATATGTCCATGATGGAGGAAGTAGATGGTTGTGTGAATGCTCAGTGTCTAAGTGCATGAGTGAGTGAATCAGGAGCCTGGAATGAGTGGCAGAGAGAACCCCCACAATGACTAATTTCCCACATAAAATTGCATGCGCCAAGATTGACACATGGCTCTCTTAGGAGCTCGTTCATGCCAACTTGGAGTTCATTCCTTTCCCCAAAGAAACTTAGGATAACAGGGGTTATTCCCCCAAACCTTAGTATTTAGAAAAATATATTATAATATTCCCTTGGGTTAATCTGTTAGGGTTATCCCTTTTTCCTAGACTCTTATCCCCTTCCCTATTCCCTTTCCAGTGGAGCTTAGACCCTCATAAATATTTCTTCGTGGTCAGTCTACATGCAACAATGTATTTATATTAATGATTTGAGTATTGATATATACAAAAATAGGCTCACTAGCCCTAGTATCTAGGCTCTCTGGCCTAATAAAAACATAAGCCTCCCATCTTATAAACACTTGGCTCACCAGCCTATAAACATAATTACAATTCAGCAGGGGCTCGGCCTTGGGGTATTACAGTATGATCACATTCCTATTGTGTATAAGATGATGTATTTGGTGATTATGTTATATGGAGTAATGCAAGACCCCTTATTATTTATAGTATGGTTATGATGTTATATATGGATGATTGGTATGTAGTTATATCTCTACATTTTTTGTTATATTGAATATAATGTTTTATATGTGGTTGGAAGATGTAGAGTTGTATAATAAATAATAGAATGAACTGGTTAATGTTTAATCATAAGGAAAAATGATAAAACCCTATATTATAACATATGTCCCTAAATTTAGTCTTGGCATCATGATTTTGGTGTTAACTCACTTGTTGTAGGAATTATTTGTTATCAATAGACTACAACATACCTTTTTGGGATCTTGAGTGGACCATGGTCTACTAAATCAATGCAACAAACTTAATTCCACCACTCATTGTTCCCATCCTTCCCTTAAGGGAAATGTAGAAAGTTCCAAACCCTTAACATGGATTGGATGTAGGATAGGTAATTCATATAAGACACATTGAGGTGAAACCATTAGTTGGGAATTCGTGTTTCCCCCTACAAGAATTGGAGAAAATATTCAATTGGTGTTTGGAGAGGATGGTCTCCTACAAAACTTTCACTAGAAAATTGCCATCATAGTTAAAGAAAGAGGTTTTTTTCTCCAAGAGCATGGTTTTGTACTGATATAGAATGGATTATTGTATTGTTTGAAATCTATCTATATCCTTTCATTGTGGAAAAAAAAATGGAGGAATCAACTTGCAGGACGATTTTAGTGAAAGGTCCCAGTTTGGAAAATTAGGGTCTGAAACCTTCCAAATCCATTTTGAGGCATTAAACAATGTTTTTTGGGATTCTTGAGTTCAAAAAATGTGCACACACCCTTTAAGGTGTTCTACACTATAAGACATTTCCAATGGTGGATATCGTGTGTCAATCAAAATTCGTATGCAAAATTTATGCCTCCTGCAAGTTGACCTCTTGTGTTGACAACCATGGTACGAGAGGATGCCACATCAAACCCCATTACTCATGCATATTGGGATAGACACATGAGGGATTTCAATAAGATTCTATAAGGTTCAAAACCCTACCACAATTATGGATTGAGGAAGTCAAAAACCTATCCCTAAATGGCTATCGGGCTATGTTAAATACTGAGCCACTAGGAGGAGAAGGGGTTCCATTCTATGTTATTGTATTTTGTTCCATAGAAAAATAGAAAAACTAGGAGTGGGGAATTAGAGAGAATAACGAAGGGGGTTAATTTTTTTTATCATCCTAACAGGCCACATGTCTCAGGTAACTCCATAGAGAGTGCCTTCTCTGTTTTACTTGCATTATTTCCATACTAGAAAAGAGAGCAGAGCAGCCTCACCTTCTAGCTGGGTTTTCTCCCGTAAGGGTTTCCCAGAGGAAAAAAAATTGTTTTTTTTGCGGATGGTGTGTGATTGTACTTTAATATTCTCTATTTTCCACATTTTATCTATTTCATGCATAAGTAGAAAATCTGCAACTAAATATTCTGGAATCTATAGGAATTTAACCTTCATAGTGTAGATTTAATTTTTTTTTATTAGATCTGTTGTAATGAACTATTCCAGTGGAATATCTAAGAAATTTTATAGATCATGTATAGTTGTTTCATCACCCAAGTATGGCCTACCCTCAAATTGGACCGGGTAAATTAGAGTTCCACAGATCCCCCCCGCTAGTACTTATTAGGGTCATACAAATCAATCATACCTTTAAGGAAATTTCAAGAAGAATGCTCTAGAGGGATTTGTGAATAGTATTTGTCCCAATTTTTTCACCTTGGGATTCCACATTATCAATGTATCCACATAGAAGATAGATAACCTCCATTAGTTACTCAACCTACTAGTCAAAAATTTGGGCATGTTCCTCTACACTTTGGGTGCATAAAGAGTGGCAAGGTGAAGAACCTTTCCATCTAGCCAAAGGAGTACCAACACCTCTTGGTTAGATAGGAAATTCCTTAATCAATTAAATGTGATTTAAACTTGTAAAATAGAAGATTTTCTGCCCCACCCAATTCTTCTTCATGCAAGGTATGGAAATCTATAGTGCTAGGCCAAATATGATTTAGTGCCTAGCTCAATGTCAAACAAGTAACCTTCACTTTTTGAAAACACATAATGTCTATATCTAAAATCAATGAATGAATTCTTTCCACCGTGATTTTCTTAATTGAGTCTACAAGACACATTACATTCTAGGATGTTGAGCAACTAGTAGGAGTTATGGGAGCCAATTTTTTCTTCTCTATCTCATGTTGAACCCATTGGTCTAGGGTATTGGAATTATGTTAGGTACCATATCTATGATAATAGTATAAGAAGAAATATCGCAGTGAATAGCAGTGGAATAAAAATAGAAAATAAAACTATTGGATAGAATAACAACGAAACAACAAAATAGATGGATCCACAACACCAGAATAATACCTTTATTGATAGGAAACAACATTCACTTTCCTCTTCAAGGGGGGAAACTCCAATAGAGTATACTTCTATTACAATAATAGTCAAGCCAAAAATTCTCATACAATTGAATCCTGTTTATACTAAATCTATCTACCCAAAAGAACAATCTAGAGAAAGATCCTTCTGGAATCGGAAGCTTCTATTAGGTATTCTTACATTTGACTTATTCTTCCTTATTACTAGGCCTTATTAATATCAACCTTTATTACATGGAAAATTTGTTATTCTACCTACGTGAGGGATTAGGGAGGTTAGGTCCCTAACATTCCCTCCCCGTTGAAGAATAGCCTTGTCCTCAAGGCTTGAGATGAGGAAATTGTTGTAGAATGGTGCTCGGCTCCCATGTGTCATCTTCTAGAGTTGTATATTTCCACTGTACTAGCACTTCCTTGATGGTGCACTGATGGAGACGACGCTTGCACGAGTCCAATACTATTTGTGGCTACAACCAGATGGAACCTTCCTCATCCAACTCAGCGAGACTGGTTTGATTTTGGCACTTAGTTCCAATCACCTTCTTTAAGCATGAGACATGAAAAATAAGATGGACCTTAAAATGACTTGGTATAGATAACTAGTAGGCCACCAATCCCACTCGCCTGAGCACTATATAAGGACCATAAAATTTGGGAGCAAGTTTTTTACAGTGTTCAACTTTGAGTGAAGTCTTCTTATAAGGTTGTAGTCGGAGAAACACCTAGTCCCCTTCAACAAATTGACGTCCGGAATGACCTTGATATACTTGTTTCTTCATGTGGGTTTGAGCCATGACCAATTTTTCTTTGAGGGAATGAAGAATAGCCGCTCAGACTATAAGATTTTTGTCAACCTCCTGAACCTTCAAAACACCTGGTATATATGTATGAGAGAATCAACGGTGGATTTTACCCATATACTTCTTTAGAAGGAGTCATGTGAGTAGTTGTGTGGTAATATGTGTTGTACCACCATTCAGTGAGGGGTAACCACTAATCCAACCGATTTTTCCTCTCAGATGCAAAATAACTCAAATATGTTTCTAAAAAATTGTTGACAACTTCAGTTTGGCCATTGGTCTGTGGATGATAGCTTATGATGAGATGCAATTGGTTTCCCTATAGATTGAACAATTCTTGCCAAAAATGGTTGGTGAAAGTGGGATATTTGTTAGAAACAATAGAATGAGGCATGCCATGAAGCTTGAAGATATTATCCATGAAGATTTGAGCCATTGTGGATGCGGTGAATGGGTGTTGAAGAGCACATAAATGAGCATATTTGGAAATATGATCGACGACCACCATGATGACTGACTTATTTCCTGATTTAGATAAGACAACAATGAAATCCATATAAAAATGTCTCCAAATAGCAAGGGGAATTGGAAGTGGTTGGAGTGTTATCGAAGCTTTGATTGTTTCTCCTTTTTTTCATTGATAAACCTCACATTCATCCACAAAGGTGTGTATGTCTTGTTTCATACCATCCTAGAAAAAATAACATTTGACCTATTCATAGGTTTTGGTAAACCCTAAATGCCAAACTGTGGGTGAAGCATGAAGCTCAGAAATCATCGTGGATTTAACTTGCAAGTATTTTCTTAAATACAAATGGCGTTTGTAGCGAATCTCTTCATTGTGCCAAGAGTACCCTAGAGAATATGGATAATTTTGTTGCAATTGGTGGATCATGCTAGAAATTTTTGGGTCTTGCAACCATTCTTGATGAACAACTTGGAGCCAATCTGGTACATTGAAGGAGAGGAGAAAAGGGACCCTTCTTCTTCATACTTCCTGAAAAGAGCATCAACAACTACAATGTCCTTTCCCTTCTTTTATATGATCTCATAAATATAGACAAATAGATTGGTCACCCATTTTTGTTTCTACGGAGATGAAATTCATTGTTCTAGAAAATACTTGAGACTTTGATGATCAAATTTAATTTGGAAGCATTGTCCCAATAGATAAGGACCCTAGAGATCCACAACATGAAAAATAACTAACATTTTCTTTTTGTAAATGGATTGGCCAAAATGTATCTCTAAAATTTGTTTCCTAGTGAAGACCAAAGTCTTGCCATCTTGCATGAGGACGGCCCTGATGGGTATTGTATATGCACTAAAAACACAGTAAAAACCCTCAATTAAATTGTCAACCTGGGGTAAGTAAACTTAGAGTTGTAGAAAAATATATGCCAAAGGTAGAAGGCTGGTAGGAGTATAATCTAACTAATGAAGGAAGCTATCTAAGGCTAATATACTCAAGAAAAACTATCTAATGAGAAAACCCTACTAAGCAAATTGAAACTAGGTAACCTAAGTACTTTTGGGCCAAGGGTCAATGGATAGTTCCTAATAAAGCAAATCAAAAATCTATGTAAAGAAAACTAGTTCAACAATAAACAAAGGCAAACTATTAAGCATAAGAATCAAATGACAAAAGCAAACTTCTTTAACTTGCCAACCTACATTGAATGAGAAACTACCCCATGAAAGCAAATAAATAAGCAAGTAAGTAAAAGAACCTATCTAAAATATTAAAGAAAATAGACAAACAAGCAAAGACACCTAACTAACCTACTAAAGCAAAAGACAAGTAAACAAAGGCACCTAACTAACCTACTAAAGCAAAAGACAAGTAAGCAAAGGCAACTAACTACTGCAAGCAATCAAAGTAAAACTTATCATTGAACAACTATCTAGCCTAAGAGGCAAGTGGACTAAATGCNGCAAAAGACAAGTAAACAAAGGCACCTAACTAACCTACTAAAGCAAAAGACAAGTAAGCAAAGGCAACTAACTACTGCAAGCAATCAAAGTAAAACTTATCATTGAACAACTATCTAGCCTAAGAGGCAAGTGGACTAAATGCTTAATGCAAAACCATTTCTAATGCATGAAAGGAAATTTAAGAGGCAACTAGACTAAATGCTCAATGCAATGCATGAAAGGAAATCTATTCTATTGAAAGCAAGAAAGACTAACAAATCATTCTTAATCTATGATAAGCAAACTACTATCTAATCTATCAAAGAAAAGTCTATCTATCCTACATCAACAATAAAACTATTTCCTAAGCTATGAAAGCAAGAAACTATCTATTCTGATCTATGAAAGAAAGAAACTATTCTTTAATCTATGGCAATTCAAATATAATGTTGGTGGTTGTGTGAATGTCTTCGGTGTCGGATAATATCTCGATGGCATTTGAAAACAAAGTAAAATTCCAATGGTATAAGCTCAATACTAATCTCAATGGAAAAATGAAAGGTATGGATTAAACAATCCAATGAGAATTTAGCCATGACAAAAATAATGTTAAATACCCTGCATATTCATGTATAAACCATCAAAAACATAATGAGATCATCATTATTTAACTAAGAAATTTAATTGCATTTTAATTCTAGGAAAGGAAATTGCGTAAAATAAAACTATGTTATGTCTACTCTAACCATTCAAAACTGCAATAAGGAAATGACTAAAAACAAAAATTAAAAAGTGATATTAAAAAGTAATCTAACAATTATATTAACCAACAACTAATTAAACAAGTTCTATATAAAAATAAGATGAGCAAGCTATGATTAAAAACTGGAATTAAATCTATCCATCCATCAATCCTTGTCAAAAGAAACCCCAAATTAAAAACTCCGTTCTATCTAATTAAAATATGTTTTAAACTAGACTATAAAATCATAAAAGAAAGCATAATCTAACATATAAATGCACATGAAGTTAGTATAGAGAGAGAGAGAGATTTGCAAGTCTTTTCCTAGTCTATAAAATCCATGCATGCTAATATGTATCAACATCTAACCTGCAAAAAAATTAAAACAATTAAGCTCCAACAAACTAGTTAGCATAATAAAAACATACATGTACATGAAAATAAAAAGAGTAATTAAATCAAGAATTGCATAAACAACACACTGATAGTCACCAAATTGCTGGTCGGCCCCCCAACAAGTCGTGGCTACTTCCTACAAGCACACCATGAGCTTAGCAAGGCGAATTCACCATAAAAACTTGAAAACACAGTTCTGGCATAATTCTGGCAATGTAAAATATAAAAAACAGAGGAAAATGAGTTTGTCTCCAATACAATGGTTCTTCTACTTGCTTAACGATTTTATGACCATCATAGTAGTATTTATAAGCTTACATACCAAGTGGTCGACCACAGGAGGGTTGAACCACTTCTAATTTCGGCAAAATACAATAAATGATGCCCTAACTAACAAAATAGAGCAAACCAATAATCGCCCTCTTTGGACAACTGAAACTTAGTTGTCTAGAGTTCAGTAGTTGGAGGGGGCGATCATGAACAAAACCCATGTTCTTGATTTTCCCAACACTTGTCGCCAATGCGATAACCGCTCGCCTTCCATTTATGTGCAATACGAAGTGTTGGACAAAGTGTCGGATTGAGTGCCGGAACGAGTGTTGGAAAAAGTGTCAGATCAAGTGCTGGAACTAGAAACGAGGTGCGTTTTTTCCCTGTAACACCAAAAAACATGAATTGGCCCTTATAAATCATAAAACATGATGAATTATAATTGATACAGTCAATAAACATGAATTACACGTAGCTTAGGGCGATCATACCATTTTATCATGAAATTCTTCAAAAATCTCCTTTAAAGGATGATAAACGCATATGTACATGTGGAAAAAATGTATAATAACCGTCATAAAAATGATCATATCTCGGGCCCAACATTACCCCCACACTTATGATTTTGCAGGTCCCACTGCAAACAAAAATAAGTTACCCCTCGTGACTAGGCTTGCTGAGGAGGATCATCTTTGGAAGCCTCTCCTTCTTGCTATGTAGACTTAGCCTTGTGCCTCTTGTGTTGCTTTAATTGTGCTATGAGGCTACGGTTAGATTTAGTCATTTCATCAACCAACTGCTGAAGGGAGTTGACCTTTGCCTAAAGGACTGCATTGTCATGATGAAGGTGTACATATATTATCTTCCTCTCTTCCAACTATTGGAGAAGCTGATGGTTTTCTTTTTGTAGCTTCTCTATGGTTGGGATAGAATCGGTGATCTCTGAGGAAGGCTTATATCCTTTGAGGGATGTGGACAATATATCAGTTTTAGTATCTAAAATGGGCATGGGTGAAGTAGGAGTGATGGGAGATCGGTAAGGTGAGGTAGGTTCTGATTTTGTTTTCCTTAGTGGCTCTAATCCATCTGCAGAGACTTCCCTAGGTTTCTTATGAGGGCTCTGAAGGTCAGAGGACACTTGGATGGAGTCTGAAGCAGGTGGAGGTTTTGCATAAGGCTTGGTTCTTGTGTTCTGGGTACTCTTCCGAAAGGGTCCTTTACCAAATCAATTGGCTCCCCTCTTGTTTGTAGGAATGATGGGAAAGTCTTGTTGCATTACTTCTTGACGCTCTTTAGGTGTAGGATCAAGAGAGAGTGAAGGCATTGGGGGGTCACCAATGGGCTTCTCTTGGTCATTGGTCTTGGTCTTTTTACTCGATGAAGAAGTAGGGATGTCAACAAGATTTTGGTATTGTTCCGGCAAAGAGAGGGTTTGTGCAAGGGAATTTTGATTTCTTGGAAAGCGAGGCTTGGATGGAGAGATATTTTTTAGGCTAAGTGCCTTTTTGTCGGTCTTAACTGTCAAGTGAGGGTTTGCAAATTGGTAGATAAAGGCATCCCAATTTTTCCCCCTGTTTCTTTAACTCGGCTAGAACAAGGAGCTTGATCAAGCCATGGTGGAAGAGACTGTTGTGGGGAATAGTCACATTTTTCCTCACTTGAGAGGACATCTTCTCCAAGCTTTTGAGAAAATAGAAGGGGAAGTTCAAGGGTTTGTTGAACAGAAAATGAGCTAGCAATCTAAAATGACAAGCTTTGAAAGTAGAGTATCTACCTTCACATGTAATTAACCTTGTGATGAAGATGAGGGGATTGACCAATTCTACCTTTATCTACTCCTTAGCATACCCTTTTTCTCCTGAAATGCTCTCAAATTCAGGCTTAAACACCCTGTTGTAACTTGAGCGTGGCAATTGGTGGATTTTGAACCATCTATATCCCATTCTTGGGAGCTTTGTTGCAGCAGCAATGGACTCTTATGTGACTTTAAAGGTGAGAGACCCTACATGTTTTTTCTTACCATTGAAACCAACTACAAATTGCATAGAGAGGTCATCATCGTGGCCCTGCAATCTAGACAGAAATGGCCCCCAACCAGTGCACAAAAACAGTTCCCTGCATTGTGCAAATTCGGGAATGGAAAACAAGTCTGCATAGGAGGAGGGTTCGTATCTCCTGGGCATTGTGACAGAGGTGGAATTCACCAAGCAAGGGAGAAATCGAGCCAAGCAATGACATGGATTTAGCACAGGCCAAATGTGTTTTGAACAGAGGACAAGGTGGTAGAGGTTGGGCGCGATTTCTTAACATAGAGGAGAGAAAATGACAAGGGAAAATGAGATAATAGAGTGCCCAACCCGATTTTGGATGCACTTAAGGTGGAATACATTGCACACATGTGCATGTGAGCTACCATGTGTGGGAAATTCGAATTCGATGGAAAGCTTTGGGGCAATGTAATGGTGCGTATTTAGATCAATGTCCAAGTCTTTTGACTTGGACATTTGATCATAAACATATGAATCATCTCCAATCAATGTCTATAACCAATTTAATTGAATGTAATTGATTTCCAGTTACCTAGAATCTAGGACAGTTACTGGTATGTAATTCACATGGCACCTCATTCGGCACCTCATACAGAACTTCATCTCGTACCTCATACGGTACTTCATCCAGTACCTCTATGTTAAGTGTTTTTTCACCTCTTATAATGGATAGCCTGCAACATTGAAGTGTTTTTGACAATCACAGTAGTTAATGAGTAGAGGCAAGATGCTCCATGCTTACTCAATCTTATTGCATATGACATATAATGTCAAAAACCTACAATGAACGGGATATAGCAAGCATAAAAATGTATTGTCAAACCTACAATATGCATCTTGTAATGAACGATAAACCGATAAAGAGTGGTTTGTTAAGTATGTGTTCAGTAATTTATAGCACACAGGAGTTTAAGCATTTCAAAAATAACATGACTATCAATGTAATAACCTGTATCATCGAAATAATACAAAAATTCTTGCAAAGATCTACTTCTCTAGGCAATGATCATTTGTCATCTCATGAACCCCTCCCCCACACCTAAGTATTGTGACACCTCACAATCAAAAGTATAGGAAACTAGTCAGTATCCCCCAATAGCCGAAGATTTATAGTATGTCAAGT
>ML809055.1:26951-56445 GCA_009831015.1 Picea engelmannii
TTAGAAGATGGCCCCACCTATAGGATAAGAGATCCTATATATAGATAAGAAGAGGTAGGCAAGAGAGTTTCAAGATAGTCTTAGAGTTATTTCCCAATGGAAAGTTTATGAGATTCATTAACCTTAGCTTAACCACACATACTCCATGTCAGCTTTGTCTGCAAGTAATTCCGTACATCAGGACAATTTTAAATTTATGATTTATTTTTATCAGATTATCATCCTCACTAGGTAGAATTCCCCGCTGCCAGCAAGCCTGTTCAGTACTCCGGTGGGTTTACCTAGTCATACCATAGGACAATACCCATTTCCAGCAGACCTGTTCAGTATCCCAGTGGGTTAGCCTCTTAAACCCTCGGATACTAGCCCTCCATCCTTTAAGATTTTAGTATAAGATTGCTTATGCAAGAAGATGGGGGAACAACTCTGAAAACAACTTTTTCTTTCTCTTTTTTTTTTTTAAATTGGGATGGTATTTATGTTAGAGGATGACTTTCTGTTATATTATTAGTGATTGTCCCAATTTAAGGGGTACTTAAGTGGATGTGGCCTATCTAAATATATGATATAATCAAGCTATTTAGTGTGTAGTGGATGGTACCATTGAGAAAGAACAAAAAGGTATCTCTAGGCTCAACTTATTTTCTTCCTTGTAGTTATTGTGATGTTTCCATGACTAACCACTAATTAGACTTCCTTGTTACTCTTTGATAAAGACACTTGACTCACTTACTCAGGTTTCTTGGAAAAATTGTATGAGAGACCTCTAGGCTCGATAGTTATGGTATCACTTCCTTATACAGTGTTGAAGATTTTCAAGAGTAACTGCTTTAGAATGCCTTAAAAAAATGAGAATGTTTGCAAAAATATGGATAACTACAGTAAGTCAATATTCATTTGATGCTTTAACAGACACAAAATTCAAGTATAACAATGTTTTGAAGAAGAATCCTTGAAACTGTGTACTCCTAGTGAAATAAATACTTACAAAAATATCTAGAATTGCCTTATTAACAAAATGCAAAAACTATTTACATATATACAGTATGAAATTCAGAAAAAATTTCAAGAACAAGGGGGGACTTCCCCATCTACTAAGGCTAATTCCTTGTCAGCTATCATGACCTGTAGAAAATCTTCTCTGGAAATGGGCTTACAGTAAAATTTAAGTCGGTGTACATTTACCACAAAGGAGACTTGTCCATCATCAATTGTTTTAATTTTTATAGCTCCATTGTCATATACAGTGTCTACTTCGTAAGGGCCCAACCAACGGGTGGTAAGTTTTCCTTTGAAGGTTTTGAATCGAAAATCAAACAACAAAGCCCAATCACTAGGCTGGAAGTGCTTCTTCTTAATAAACTTGTCATGCCACTTCCTCCTCTGGTTTTGGACTAATATCGTCCATTGGATGGCATCTTCTCTGATTTCATCACACTCATTTAGTTGTAGGGCTCATTGCTTCTGAGCCTTATCTAGGTTCAATCCTAATTCTGCGGCATCACAAAAGGTCCTTACTTGGAATTCTATAGGTAAAAGTACTTGTTTCTCATACACTAGCTCATAAGGAGTATGTCTAGTAGTATTTCTCCAGGTAATATGGTATTCCCACAAAGCCTCTGGGAGCCTATCAGCCCAATCCCAGTGATGTAACTGAACGGTCTTGGTCAAGATGGCTTCCAGAACTTTGTTTGTGGATTCTACCTGACCATTGGCTTGCGGGTGGTATGGAGAATATTTACGGTGTTTCCCATATTTCTCTATCAGCTCTTTCATCAGCTTGGAAGTGAATTGAGTGCCTTGGTTGGTAACAAAATCATGAGGGACACCGAAGTGGGCAAAGATGTCTTCATAGATAAATTCGACAACAAGCTTCTATGTAGCCCTGAATAGGGCTTTTTCCTCTACCCATTTGGTGGCATAGTCCGTACAAACCAAAATATAATTCTTCCTACAGGACATGGGTGAAATTGGTCCTACAAAGTCGAGGGCCCATTTTCCGAAGGGTTATATCATAACTTGGGCCTGCAAAGGAATTTCGTCGGATGACGTAGGTCTTCCTATCCTTTGGAAACTATCACAACTTCTCACATACTTGGTGACATCTTTGAAAATGATAGGACAATAGTAACCTGAAAGTAATACCTTATATGTTGTACGTTTGTCAGAAAAATGGCCACCACATGGTCCATCATGACAAATTCATAGTATATCAGGTACCTCGTCCTCTTGGACACATCTACAAATAATCAAATCAGGACCTGTGCGAAAAATATCATGACCAACCCAAGAGTAATTAGCACTCTGTGTAATAATTTTCGGCTTTTCATGAGGTGACTTTCTTTTCCATATCCTCAAACCATGGGGTATTGACAGAAAGGGAAAAGAGGTGCTCATCTGGGTAACTATCATCTACAGGGATATCATCATCCTCATTTTTTGTTTGGGAAAGAAAGTCAGCTACTACATTATCCTTTCCAGGTCGGTCAAGCACAATAATATTAAATTCTTGCAATAACAAGAGCCACCTAGTCACTCGACCATTAGTTATAGGTTTGTTCATAAGGAACCTAATGGTGGAATGATCGGTATGTACAAATACTTTATAACCGATAATGTAATGACAAAACTTTTTAATAGCATGAACAACTGCCAATAACTCTTTCTCAGTGACTGTGTAGTTCAACTCGACAGGGGACAAGTTCTTTCTTACAAAATAAATGGCATAGGACTGTTGGTCTTCTTTATTCCCTAATACCCCTCCTACTGTTGTGTCAGAGGCATCAATGGATATATAAAATGGGAGAGACCAATTGGGCCCTCTAAGAATGGGTGCCACATACATCTTAACTTTCAGGGTTTTGAAGGCATTTTGACACTGCTCAGTCCAAACAAAATCAACATCTTTTATCAATAATCCAAACATAGGTGCAACAATCTTTGTAAAATTTTCAATAAACTTCCGGTAATATCTATCATGTCCGAGAAAAATTCTCGCCTCTTTCTGAGTCTTGGGGGGTGTAAGTCTAACAATGACCTCAATCTTTGCAGGATTGACTTGTATCCCTTCAGATGAAAGATGATGTCCTAGAACCACTCCTTCAGTTAGCAACATTTTTTCATTTTTCATGACTTAGAGATAGATTCATTTCCTAGCATCTGATGAGGACTTTTTATAAGTTGTATAAGACTTCCTAGTAAGTGTTGCCATAGACTGTGAAGTCATCCATGTAGACCTAAACACAATCATGAATAAGATCGACAAACATCCCTAGTACTGCTCATTGAAATGTGGCAGGAGCATTACACAATCCTAATGGTAAGAGCCTATAGGCATAGGTGCCCCAAGGATAAGTAAAGGTAGTCTTGTCCTGGTCCTCGGGTGCTATAAGAATCTGATTATACCCGATGTACCCATCTAGAAAGGAGAAATACTTCTTTCCAGACAAGGTATCTAGAACTTGGTCAATGAAAGGGAGAGGAAACTAGTCTTTCAAAGTGGCCTTGTTGAGTTCCTGGAAATCAACACAGAATCTCCATTTCCCGGTCACTTTCTTTGGAACCACTACCATCGGGGATACCCACTTACTGTCGGAGATGGGATAGATGAATCCGACATTTAACAACTTTTGGATTTCCTCCTTGACTATGTCTTTGAGTGTTAGGTTCATCCTTCTCTGGGGTTGCCTAACAGGTGTTACTTCCCCCTGGGTGTATATGTGATGGATGCATGTTTCAGGGTGTATACCCTTCATGTCAGTGTATTCCCAGGAAAATTCTCATGTTTCTTCTTTAAGGATATCTACTAACTGCTTATGTTGGTCTGTGTCTAGCCCGAAGTTTATATGTAAAAATTTCCCTGGACTAATCTCGTAGGGCATAGTATAAGACATGGCAGACTCATTTATATTGAAAATGAAAGATGTCGAAGACAATATGGATGGGTATAATTCTTCTTGAAATTCTTCCCCAAACATGTACTCAAATTGGGGAAAAGACTTTGGAAAATCCACACATGTGATGACAGCAATGAACTAGTTTAGCACATTTTTTGGTGTATGCTCTTGAAGTGCCCTTGCATGGTCACTAGAAAATATGTGTTCTTCCCAGTCTTCATTCTCGTATGGAAATTCAATCCACCATAGGTTCTCCATAATAGGTTGAGCTGGAGGGTAAATGGTGAGCTTCTAGATAGAGAGACCATTTGAGATGGTCATTTCTCCTTCTCTACAGCCATTAAATGCATTCGTTGTGGCTAGCCAAGGTCTTCCCAAAATGATGGGATGGCCTTTGGCAGGATCCTTTGAGTGAATGATAAGAAAATATACTAGGTACTCCCATGAGGCTAAAGTAACCATGATATCATCTAAAATTCCTTCAGTTATAACTCTAGTTTTATCTGCTAATTCCAAAATGGTTGGGGTAGGCCGAAGAAGCAGTTGTAACTGTAATTGTTCCAAGGTAGTAGTGGTCATAACATTGATGGCTCCTTCTAGGTCTATGAGAGTGTTTCTGATGGATACCTCATTAATGGTTATGGTCACTACGGGGTTTCCTGGATTCCCATATTTTGCTAGCTTTGGCTGCTCTGATATGTACTCAGAGAGTTCTCCTACCAAATGTATTGTAGGAGTGTCCTTTTGCTTCTGGTCGGGTGGTAGGTTTCTCGATTACCAATCAGTCTGGATAAGGAGGGACCTTCGTAATTTGTAAAGGTTCATTTTGGGGAAGTTTGGGTTCTTGATTCTTCGGGATAATAACATCTTCCCACCTAGTGTCATCCGTGGGTTGTTTGATGGTTTCTTCTTCCTCCTCTTCCTGGATGACTATTGAAGGTCTCTGCCTATCTAGAACTTTTCCCTATCTTAGTTGAATTTCCTGTAATGGAACGGGAGTAATAACATATGTCGGGAAGGCTTGCATATCAACATTGTTAAGAGGTTGAGGGGGCTTATTATTGGGGTTCGGCATTGGTTGTATCAGTAATAGTGTTGGTCTCGAGGAGCTTGCATTTTGATATTGTAGCGGTTGTTGTTGTGGAATAAGAGGTAAAGGTCGTGGAAGAAAACCTAGCAGAAGATGCGGAGTGTTCGATGGGAACTGAGGATAAGGATGGTTGGACATAGGGATAGGTGGAGCTTGAGGGTTTCCTTGATTGTGTCCTCCTCTCCATCCTTGAAGCCAAGGATGTTGGTACTTAGTAGACAAGTTTTTCCAACCTGGTGGGTTCCACTGTTGTTGTTGTTGATAATAGGGTGGAACTTGGGATTGTATATCTAAGTATGTGGGTTGGTTCCTAGGCTGCCATGGCCTCCTAGGTACATAAGAAGACTCCCCAGAATCTCCACTCCTATAGATGTCTAATAAACCGAGCAAGGATGGACATTTCTTAGTTGAATGGTCTTCTGTATAGAAGCCACAAACTGAAATGTTATCTAATGGGAATTCCCTTGAGGAATGCTTCCTCCTGCACCTTGGGCAATATATGCTCATTGTTGCATTTTCCTCCTCCTGTTTCCTTTTGATTATAAGGGTGTCCAATTGGGAACCTATTGTGCTTAGGATGTCTGTCTTGTATTTTTCTAGAAGGTTCCTTATCTCTGTTCTTAGTGCAGAGTCTTTGAGGGTGGCAGGAAAGAGTTTTAATTTCTGGGAATCTTGTATGTAGTTGTAACTCCTACACAAGATGTCAAATTCAAATAGGAAGGTGTTTGGATCTTCACTGTTTTTACTATAAAAGGTAAGCAGTGTTGAGAGAGGAATATTCTTCATGTTGACATTTGGAGTGGTGTCTAAAATTAGAAACTCGGAGGTAGTTTCGGTTTGGTTTCCAATTTCTTATTCATCTCCATGTCTTACATTTTTATGGTCTTCATGATCATCCATATTGGCTTGATTTCTAAAAAGAGAGTACCTAGGTGGTTTTATCTTTGAAGAAAACAAGGTTTCCCTTTGATGGAAAGGTCTTCTTATGGATTGGATGTCTGGGACTCTACTCGAGCCAATTGAGACTATTGGTGCCAAAGTTTCTGTGTCAATTTGAGAGATAATCACATTGGTTGAACTACCAAACAAAAGATTCACCTATTCAGGGTCTATGATATATCTAAAGTTAAGGTCCCCTGGTGGTGGTGTAAAAGAAACGGTTGTATTGTTTGGTTCTGTGGAAGACTCGAGTGGTCTTGCCTCCTGTCCTAATATGATTGATGCTTCAATTTATTGTTCTATAGTTCTCCTTGTATTAGTTCCTTCAGAGACTATTTTAGCTCTTTGAGTGGAGCTAGATCCTGTTTTTCGGTATCGATCTACAGATTTTATAAGCGGAATGTTCCTCCCCCCAAAGAGATCGGAAGGAACCTTGGTTGAAAGGTATGATTTTGATTTAATGTATCTACATTTTGTGTCTCTAGGCCTATTCATGAAAGAAAACAAAAACAAAAAGAAAGAGCTACCATTTGATTCCTAGGTCTATTCATGAAAAATAAAAAGAAAAAGAAAAACTACCATTGGGTTTGGGGGAACCTGCTATAGCAGATGCGCAGGTTCTTACCTCTCATCTTAAAGTTCCCCTGCCACCAAACTAATGCTAAGGTCTTGAAATGGTCTAATTCCTAACTACTTCTTACCTTGAGACAACTCCCCGGCAACAACGCCAAAAATGATGGGTGTTGTTTATGCACTAAAAACACAATAAAAACCCTCAATTAAATTGTCAACCCGGGGTAACTAAACTTAGAGTTGTATCAAAATATATGCCAAAGGTAGAAGGTTGGTAGGAGTATAATCTAACTAATGAAGGTAGCTATCTAAGGCTAATCTACTCAAGTAAAACTATCTAATGAGAAAACCCTACTAAGCAAATTGAAACTAGGTAACCTAAGTACTTTTGGGCCAAGGGTCGATGGATAGTTTCTAAGAAAGAAAATGAAAACTCTATGTAAGGAAAACTAGTTCAACAATAAACAAAGGCAAACTACTAAGCATAATAAGCAAATGACAAAAGAAAACTTCTTTAACTTGCAAACCTACATTTGCCAACCTACATTCAATGAGAAACTACCCTATGAAAGAAAATAAATAAGCAAGTAAGAAAAAGCACCTATCTAACCTATTAAAGCAAATAGACAAACAAACAAAGACACCTAACTAACCTACTAAAGCAAAAGACAAGTAAACAAAGGCACCTAACTAACCTACTAAATCAAAATACAAGTAAGCAAAGGAAACTAACTACTGCAAGCAATCAAAGTAAAACTTCTCATTGAAAAACTATCTAGCCTAAGAGGCAAGTGGACTAAATGCTTAATGCAAAACTATTTCTAATGCGTGAAAGGAAATTTAAGAGGCAACTAGACTAAATGTTCAATGCAACACATGACAGGAAATCTATTCTATTGAAAGCAAGAAGGACTAACAACTAATTCTTAATCTATGATAAGCAAACTACTATCTAATCTATCAAAGCAAAGTCTACCTATCCTACAGCAGCAATAAAACTATTTCCTAAGCTATGAAAGCAAGAAACTATCTATTTTGATATATGAAAGCAGGAAACTATTCTTTAACCTATGACAATTCAAATATAATGTTGGTGGTTGTGTGAATGTCTTCGGTGTCGGATAATATCTCGATGGCATTTGACAACAAAGGACAATTCCAATGGTATAAGCTCAATACTAATCTCAATGGAAAAATGAAAGGTATGGATTAAACAATCCAACGAGAATTTAGCCATGACAAAAATAATGTTAAATACCCTACATATTCATGTATAAACCATCAACAACATAACGAGATCATCATTATTTAACTAAGAAATTTAATTGCATTTTAATTCTAGGAAAGGAAATTGCGTAAAATAAAACTATGCTATGTCTACTCTAACCATTCAAAATTTCAATAAGGAAATGACTAAAAACAAAAATTAAAAAGTGATATTAAAGAGTAATCTAACAATTATATTAACCAACAACTAATTAAATAAGTTCTATATAAAAATAAGATGAGAAATCTATGATTAAAAACTGGAATTAAATCTATCCATCCATCAATCCTTGTCAAAAGAAAACCCAAATTAAAAACTTTGTTCTATCTAATTAAAATCCATTTTAAACTAGACTATAAAATCATAAAAGAAATCATAATCTAATATCTAAATGCACATTGGGTTAGTATAGAGAGAGAGAGAGTTGCAAGTCTTTTCCTAGTGTATAAAATCAATGCATGCTAATATGTATCAACATCTAACCTGCAAAACAATTAAAACAATTAAGCTACAACAAACTAGTTAGAATAATAAAAACATACATGTACATGAAAATAAAAAGAGTAATTAAATTAAGAATTGCATAAACAACACATTGATAGTCACCAGACTGTTGGTGGCCCCCCCAACAAGTCGTGGCTACTTCCTACGAGCACACCACGAGCTTAACAAGGCGAATTCACCATCAAAACTTGAAAACACAGTTCTGGCATAATTCTGGCAATGTAAAATATCAAAAACAGAGGAAAATGAGTTTGTCTCCAATACAATGGTTCTTCTACTTGATTAATGATCTTATGACCATCCTAGCAGTATTTATAAGCTTACATACCAATTGTTCAACCACAGGAGGGTCGAACTACTTCTAATTTCAGCAAAATACAATAAATGATGCCCTAACTGACAAAATAGAGCAAGCCAATAATCGTTGTCTTTGGACAACTGAAACCGAGTTGTCTGGAGTTCAATAGCTGGAGGGGGCGATCATGAACAAAACCCATGTTCCTGATTCGCCCAACACTGGCTGCCAATTCCATAACCACCAACTCGCCTTCCATTTCTGTGCAATACAGAGTGTTGGACACAGTGCCAGATCGAGTGCTGGAACGAGTGCTGGAATGAGTGCCGGATCAAGTGTCAGAACTAGAAACAAGGTGCATTTTTGTCCTATAACACCAAAAAATGTGAATTATCTCTTAGAAATCATAAAACATGATGAATTATACTTGATACAGTCATTAAACATGAATTACATGTACCTTATGGAGATCATACCATTTTATCATGAAATTCTTTAAAAAGCTCCTTTAAAGGATGAAAAACGCATATGTACATGTGGCAAAAATGTATAATAACCGTCATAAAAATGATCATATCTCGAGCCCAACAAGCCCCAATTCCTTTCCTAGAAGCATCACATTCCAGTACAAAAGTCTTTGTGTAGTCTATAAGTGTTATGATAGGGGTCGAGCACATAGCATCTTTCAAGGATTGGAAGGAGTGATCAGAAATAGGAATCCAAGTGAAAGCATTCTTTTTAAGGAGACAAGTGAGAGGAGATGCAATTTTACCATAATTCCAAACAGACTTTCAATAATATCCCATTAAACCCAAAAAATCACACAAGCTCTTAAGAATTTTAGGGTGAGGCCAATCCTGCATAGCCTCCATTTTCTTAAGATCCACCCATACACCATCCTTGTTGACAATATGACCCAGGTAATCCACTTATGAGACTCCAAAGGAACATTTAGATTATTTGAGGAAAACTCAGTGCTGGGAGAGTAGATTGAGAACTTGATCCACATGGGCGAGATGGGATGTCTAAGTTGTCTAAGTTTTACTATAGATGAGAATAACAAAGAAAACTAAGACAAAATGACAGAGAAAAGGACAAAAGACATTATTCATAAGACTTTGTAAAGTGGAGGGAGCATTACACAGGACAAAGAGAATTACCAAGAACTCATAGTGACCCTCATGAGTTCTAAATGCAGTCTCAGTAGTGTCTTCCTCTTTCATACGGATCTGGTGGTAGCCAAAATGTAGATCAAGTTTGGGGAAGTACGAAGCACCACTCAATTCATCCAAGAGGTCATCAATTACAAGAATGGGGAATTTTTATTTGATTGTGAGTTTGTTGAGGGCATGAAAATCGGGACACATTCGCCAAGTACTTTCTTTCTTGAGTACCATGACCACAAGAGAAGAATAGGGGTTGGTACTAGGAAGGATAACACCTGCTTCTAGAAATTCGTGAACAAATTTCTCAATTTCATTCTTCTGGTAAAAGGGATGAAAATAAGGGAAAACATTGGGAGGAAAACTTCCTGGTATGAGAGGAATGAAATGATCATGGACGTCACAGGAAGGGGGGAGTTCCTTGGGAGTGGTAAAAACAACTTGGTGTCGGTAGATGATAGATTGGAGGTCGAGATGCACAAAGGGTGTCTGAACGACTTAAATGGAGTGGATTTGGGAAATAATTCCAGAATGACCCTTTTTTAGGAGATTTTCCATTTGATGGGAACTGGTGATCTCATGGGAGCCTACTATGATTCCTTGGAACGTATACTATTGTCCCTCATGTTGGAATTGCATGGTTAATTCCTTAAAATCCATGAGAATGGGGCTGAATGTGCGTAACCATTCAATACCGAGCACAATGTCACAACCACCCATGTTTATAGCAAAAAAATGGAATTTATGGTGATACTGACCAATTTGGAGCCGCAAATTTTCACAATGTCCCTCACATTTCATGGAACCTCCATTGGAAATCATGATTTGAGAATTATGGATGACACAGATGTAACTATTGACTTCTTGGGAAATGCAGTGATGAATAAAATTATGGATGTTGCCACTATCAACAAGGATGATGACTTTCCAATTATTAATCTAACCAATTAACTAGAGGGTATGGGGATTAGAGAAGCCAGCAAGAGAATTAAGTGAAATCACTAGTTCAAATTCTGGTGGAACAGAAGGTGGGGTTAGATCAAGTTGTGGTGGTAGATCATTGTTGGAACGGGGGTAGACCCAAGGTTCAACTCTTACAACAACGTACCAAAAAAACCCTAACTACTGATGCTTTCGGCAACACCTACGAAGCAGATGAAGTCTCGCCCGAGGTAGAGGCAGGGGTGGTTATAGGACTCAGATGTCTGCAACCTTAGCTGGGAAACAGATATGTGATTGTAACACATTAACAGAGAAATTAGCAGTTCTAGTTCATTAATATTCAGTCTTAGTTTACAGCGCAACAAAACCCTAACAATAGATCAGCGCAGTATTCACACAGATCCAATAGATTCAAGAACTAAGCATACCAGCATAGATCAGATCTAGGATTCATTCACATTATTCATCACTAAGCTACCATATTAGATTCTTCTAAGCATACATTAGTGTACTAAGAATTTAACCACATAAACAAGAGAACAACCATAAATCACAAAGCAACCACAACACGGGATATACGTGGTTCACCCCCAACCTGGGGCTACGTCCACCAACTCTTCTTCTTTATTTCTTTTTGTCAATCTTCTACATGCACAGAGCCATGATATCTTACTTCGTAGAGGACAGGATATCTGTGCGCACTCCGCTAGATCCTCCTTCCTTGAGTTACAACACAAATCCTCTTCACAGTCTCTTACAATCACTTGCACTTAGCTCTGCAAGTTCTCAACATAGCATGCACAAAGAACTTACAAGTTGCACTTAGCACAGTGTCTAGCCTCTCTTCAATCACATAGATAGAACTACTTCCTACATCGCCTAAATTTCTATTTATGCATTGCAAAAAGGGCCTAAACATGGGTAAACCCATGGACCAGCATCCCCATACCCGTTACATAAACCCAAAACCCAAAAATCCCTAAAAAGGGGTCGAGATCCTGCGATCTCCGCTTCGACTTGTGCTCCTCCTTCGACAGCCTGGCGAAGTCCCAAAACTAGGTCAAACATGACCAAGGATCCTCATAACTTGGTCAAGGGCCAACAGGCCCCCAACACTCACCTGTGACTCATCCCGAGTCACTCTGGTCTGGGTAGTTCTACTTCAAAATCCTTGAGCTTGGCTCAAGCTTCTTCGACCTGTTGCTGCGCCACAGCCTCCTGTTCGGCGAACTCTTGGATTACCGCTTCGTTGAAAGGTCCCTCTAGATGTTTTTCAGCTACAGTGACGACTTGCTCTAGTTCTTCTCCTTGGCTTTCAATCTCTGTGAATAGTTGGCAAGCCTCATCCTGTGTTGGTTGGAGCCTCTAATTCACTTCCATGAATTTTCTATGAATGGTGTGGACCTGTTGTTGAGCAATGCATTGTTCTTTGGATCGCTTCATCCTCTCAACGGCTGACAGGGGATTTAACTATGCATGTACTATTTCTTCTTGCTGCTTTTCCTCCTGGAGCTATGACTCTAGTGCCTTCAGTTCAAGATCCTCAGTGAGTCGCTCATAAGTCTGGGCACTGCGATCACTTAGTTGTTTACATTCCATGGTGAGGGCCTTGATTCTCTCAACTATGCTTCGATAAGTTGCTTATCTTTGATCTCATACATCCGGCAGAGTGTTGGGCACTGTTCGTAGCTCTAAGTATGCTATTCTTTGTTGAAGTTGTTGGATAGCTTCTGCGAGCTGCGCTACTTGATGTTCCACTCGGTCTTCTTCCTTTGGCTCTAAGCCCGTCACAGATCAAAGTGCTTTGTCGACTACTTCTTTGACTCCAAGCTGCTTTGCAAGCAAATTCTCTTTTTCTTCCTTGACATGTTCCCTCTCTTCTTCAAAATTGGCTTGAAGGTCATCCTTCTCCTTTTGTGTGACCTGACATTTCGCTACCATTTCTTCTTGGGCTTGTTTTAGGGCCGTTGTGGCCTGGTATTTCTCAGCTTGTGCTCGACGAAGGTGAGCTTCGGTCACATCAACTAGTCTGCGGAGTTGGGCAGCCTTATCTCCCAACTCTGGTTCTTCTGATGGCGAGGGCACAGTTGATACTGCGTGGCTGGATTGAAGGGCCTGATGCACCCCTCTGAGTTCAACCTCGATCCTGTCGTACATTTCCTCCTTCTTGGCTTCATGTTTCTGCAAGATGTCATGTGAGGCATCTGCAACAACTGCGATGATGCAGTCGAAGTCATCTATAGTGAGCACAGTCTACATCTTAGTCAAGGTGGCTCTGGATTTCTTTCAGGAAGTGGGTTTTGTGGGGGAAACCTTCCTTTCCTTCAAGGGATCACCCTCATCAACAGGATCCCTAGGCGGTGTTACTTCACCCTGCTTTTGCTGATCTTCTTTTCCATGGGTCTCTTTTTGGTCTACTTCTTCATCACCCCCTTGGCTAGGTGATATTGAAGCAATTTCTTCTGATGCACTGCTCAAGTTTTAGACCTCTTCAGTCTTCTTCCTTCTGTTGGGTCCAGGAGTATCCTTTGCTTCATGAGTGTTCTCAGGGCTGCCAATTAGTTCAGGGTCTGACATTTCTGCAGGGTCAGCAGGGATGAGGAGCTCTGCAAATCAGTCCTTGGTTATCTCTTCGAGGTCCTCCTCTACGAGCTTGTAGTATGACTGAAGTTATTATTTATGCTCATCTACACACACGGTGATATAAATGAACTGTTGATCTGTGCGGAACTTCATGAGGGGTCGGACTCGATGCAGGGTTTTTGGTGTCATGCGAGCGACATATTTGATAGCCCTCTTCATTGGAGATAATATGTATGAAAGACCGCATTCGACTTCCACTGTTTTCCCATATCACTTGAGCACCATAGTGTGGTGAACTTCGCAGCGAGCAGCTCGAATGGTTCAATGTGTGGGAAGTTCGCACCTTTCGACATCTCCCAAGAGGTAAATGCGATGAGGATCAGGAGCCAGCTAAAGTGGAACTCATAGCCCTGATCCTGAGCTTCGCGACAATCTAATTCCAGTTGGTTGACCAAGTACTTCGCCCATTTCATCTGGAGTCCTTCTACACATTTCCTGACGAGGTCAACAGCGAATCCTGTGACCTGTGTAGGTATGTTCCTTCTTACGAGCTTTCCTGTGATCAGCTGGCAGGCTAGGCACACTGCGCCATTCTAGATGGAAGATACCTTTTAGCCTCATGTTCCCTTTTCTACATCGCCATATGTGTCTTTGATTTTCTTTGCCAATGTGCGATCTATAGCCTTCTCTGGGTAGAATTCCTATGGGTCAAGTCCCTCCATGCTCAATCTGGTGATCCTATGGATCAATGTCGGATCGACTATGATGCATTAGTCTAGCCATAGGTAGCCACCATGGTAACATGAGAGAAGGATCTTAACACACACGTTAACCTCTTGGTGCCTTCCAAAGTGTGGAATCTTCATTACATTCAAGAGGGTGGACTGCGCAAGGTTCATAGTCCATGGATGGGGGATTATTTTTGAGTTCTTCCCCTTCATCCTGGTTAAGTATTTGTAAGGAGTGAGCATATTATAGTTCTTGCGGTCTCCTAGGTTGAAGTCGTTGAACTTCAACGTCATGATCTTATCCTGCTATGCTCTAACTGCACATATCCCCTTCAGGAGGTACGCAGTAACCAAGGTATAATCAAAGTCTCTCGGGACACTGTCATGACTCATTGCACCATCCAGAGGTGGGATGTAGTTGGGTAGGATGGTCGGGATTATATTCACGTTTTCCAAGTCATCTCGGTGCTTGGTTCTCTTCTCTATTGCCGATACGGAAGGTCTGGATCCGCAAGAAGACGACAAAGAGGATTGCACTCCTCTCGTTGATGACGCTTGAATACCTGTGGACATTACTTTTTCGGCCATGATATCGATGTGAACTTCTTCGATGGCTTTCTCGGTGACGCTGAGCTCGTCCGACATACACGCTTAGATCAGATAAATCGAGTGGATTAATGAGTGCGAAATGCAATGGAACAAGTGACAATCTCAATAAACACATCATGGTAGCAATGAGTTGGCTTGGATACAATTCTCAAAAGTGTTCTTGGTGCAACAGTCAATGGACTAAGTAGGCACGAGGTAACGGATCTCTCCAACGGATGAGAGGCCTTCATTAATGCAGTTTTGTTCATTGTGGCATGGTCCCAATGGTTTGATGGCGAGTCTTCGGGCCATTACTATTGTTCTAACCGTTCGGTTCGTCGAGCTAATGGTTATAATGCTTTCAACAACTATATTGCTTTGCCATGGCGAAGTGCCATGTTGCGCTGTTCTGATATCCCGGTGAAGTTCCAGTCTTGCAAACCTTCCTTCTACGAAGTCCCCTCTTGAACCTTTTGTAACCTTTCTATCTTTGTTCTCTTCTTACTGAGCTTTCTAGCCTTCTTCCCGGTGATCTTCGTCTCAGTATTCCTCTTTCCATTATGATTCTTATCTCCTTTTGGCATAGTAACTTCGCTCTATTGATATTCTTTCATAGGGTTAGAGAGTAATATGTCTTCTCTATCTAGGGTAGGTGTTCTACTCGTCTATGAGTCTTCTTATGTTCTTTCAACTTCGACATCCAAGTTTTGGGTTCTAAGTAGCTTCGATATGTGCTCTTGTTCTTCAATCAAGTGTGTTATCCTCCTAGTCATAAAATCTCTTAATTCTTGCTTCTTCTGCTCTAAGACTTCTTCTTCTTTCCTTCTGGCCTGATCCGTTTCAATCCAAGGTTTTCCTAGTAATATAGCAAATGGGGTGTTGTTCTCAATAAATTTAACAATCTCAAAATCTTCCTTTGTCGAGGTTCCATGAGAACTCATAGATATCTGGGTGAGTCTTCCACATAGGGTTATCAACTTTCCTCTAAATAATCATATTCCTCCCAATGAAGGAATCATAGTAGGATATCCTAAAGTTTCTCAAGTTCTTTCTGTCATGATATTTACGTATGTTTCTTCATCCAGAACACAGTCAATGTCGAAGTCTCCTATTCTTGCTTCTATGCATTCTTTTTCTTGGAAGATCTCTGATAAGTTGATATTTTTGTGATCATTCAGGGTTTCTTTCATTTGTAGCAATACATTCTCTGATTCTTTCTGGGGTTATGCCATGGTCTCAGTTTCTTGACCTCCCTTAGGGTTTTCTTTTCTCACATTCATTCTTTCGATCTTAGCAATCATTCTAGGGCAATCTAAAACTTCATGATCCATGGCTTTACAACAAAGACAACTAGTTCTTCTACCAGGGCATTCCTTAACAAGATGTCCCAGTCTTCTGCAACTGTAACAAAGGGTTATTCTTCTTTTTCTTTGAAATGATCCCTAGCCTTTCCTGTACTGCGCACTAGGATCATAGTAGCTAACCTGGAAAAAATTATTTCTAGGGTCCTGCATCCATTTGTTAGTCCAAACATTCTTTCTAGGCATAGGAATAACATATATTTCACTATTTTTTCCAGATCTACTCATATCAAACCTTCTTTCATCTAGTTGTGCCCTACTTTTCAAGCTAGGAAAAAATTTCTCAAACATACCTAGATCCATACTTTTGAAACAAAAATTTCAACTTATCTTACCTTTTCAATCAAAACCTTTCACTGTTCTTACCGTTATCAAAGCACAAAGCTTTAAGATCTTACCTCTTTAACAAAAACTTCTTACTTTACTTTTATCAGAGCACAAAGCTTTCAAGTCTTACTTATTTTCTGACTTTTCTTCTTGGCACAGAGCTTCACAGGTCAAGTAGAATACTGCGCACTAGGGAAATAGATCTACACATGGAGCTTTCTCTTCTTCAGTTCCCAACAATCACAGTTTCTGGTCCCGGCAACGGAACCATTTGTTGGAACAGGGGCAAACTCGAGGTTCAACGCTTACAACAACGCACCAACAAACCCCTAACTACCGACCCTTTCGGCAACACCTGTGAAGTAGATGAAGTCTCACCCGAGGTAAAGGCAGGGGTGGTTGCAGGACTCATATGTCTGCAACCTTAGCTAAGAAACAGATATGTGATTATAACACCTTAATAGAGGACTTAGCAGTTATAGTTCATTAATATTCAGTCTTATTTTACAGCGCAACTAAACCCTAACAATAGATCAACGCAATATTCACACAGATCCAATAGATTCAAGCACTAAGCATACCAACATAGATCAGATCTAGCATTCATTCACATTATTCAGCACTAAGCTACCATATTAGATTCTTCTAAGCATACATCAGTGCACTAAGCATTTAACCACATAAACAAGAGAACAACCATAAATCACAAAGAAACCACAACACAGGATATACGTGGTTCACCCCCACCCTGGGGATACGTCCACCAACTCTTCTTCTTTATTTCTTTTTGTCAATCTTCTACATGCAAAAATCCATGATATCATACTCTGCAGAGGACAGGATATCTGCGCGCACTCCTCTAGATCCTCCTTCCCTGAGTTACATCACAGAGCCTCTTCACAGTGTCTTACAATCACTTACACTTAGATCTGCAAGTTCTCAACATACCATGCACAAAGCACTTACAAGTTTCACTTAGCACAGTGTCTAGCCTCTCTTTGATAACATAGATTGAACTACTTCCTACATCGCCTAGATTTCTATTTATGCATTACAAAAAGGGCCTAAACATGGGTAAACCCATGGGCCTACATCCCCATACCCGTTACATAAGCCCAAAACCCAAAAATCCCTAAAAAGGGGCCGAGATCCCACGATCTCCGCTTCAACTTGCGCTCTGCCTTCAATAGCCTGTCAAAGTCCCAAAAGTAGGTCAAACATGACCAAGGATCCTCAAAACTTGGTCAAGAGCCAACACTCATCCAAAAATGAAACAACTGCCTCCTCTTCAGAAACATCCTCAGTCATGGCCATAAAAAGATTTTGTTCCTTACCGAGAAAATATTTATCATGACAATTATAACAAAGACCCTTAAATTAGCGTTCAACCATTTCGCCCTGGATTAATTTATGGATCTTGAGGGGAGTTGCAAAAGGGGCGGGATTGGTGAGTTTAGAGTGAGGAAGAAAGGATGGTTTTCAGATCTACGAGGATACAATCTATTGTGCTTCCTTGTCTCATTGAGTAGTTTCCAACCATGTCTCGGGGCATGCCATGAGAACATGAGAAAGGATTTCATCTTTTAGGTTGTTGATAAACCATTCCCTGAAAAAGGCATATGGCATACCCTCCATTCTGAAATCCAAGTTATCAAATGATGTGATAAATCCTTCCACTATCCCAGACTGCTTCAACTTGGTCAAACAGCCGAAATGGTGGGTGTCAAAGTCAAAGCGGTCATAAAGATCTACAACAAACTATGTCCAAGCAACATACCCTTGGCATGCCTTTCTATGTCATTGCCACCATTTCCAACATTCTGGATTCATATGTGGGATACCATAACGGAGCTTGGCTAATTCATTAGTAATTCCATGCAAAGAGAAATAATGTTCCATTTGAGTGACCCAACCTGTGGGATCTGGGCCATCAAATTTGTTCACCTCAATTATGGGAAGGTATGGGTCTCAAGGAAGGTGGTTGGAATAAGGAACTTGGTAATGGGAAGAGTCATGGTCTTCCTGATAGGATGGTTGTTCAGAAGAGGAAGGGTTCAGAGAACAACCCATCAATTGGTCAACTGTGTCTTTGATGTCTTTGATGTTGGCACATTGGTCCTAGAAGGTTTTAACAGATGAATTGAGAGTCTTGATGTCCTCCTTGTTCTGGATGTTGTTAGCAATCATTGTATTGAGTTCTTGGAAGCAGGTGGTGGCCATTTGGGTAGAGGTAAAAAATGGTCAGGGAAATGGGATAGGTGGTGAATAAGGGTGTCAAGAAGGGTGGTTGGGACCACTGAGAATAATGGTGAAAAGTGATAGGTACCACGGTGATCAGGGCGAAAAGGGGAATGCAATGGGATAGGGACCAAATAAGGGTGTCGAGAAACAGGTCAAGTCTATTAAAAAAATGTATTAAAATGATAGGTACCACGGTAATCATGGCAAAGAGAGGAATCCAATGGGATAGGTCGCAAATAAGTGTGCCAGTGGGACCACTATACTCTCTTTTTTTTTACTCCTAGGGAGTTATACTCTGATCTGAATAATACTACAATGTCAAAATTCCCAAATTCTTCATAGGAAAAAAGCAATGTCCAAATGTCCAAACTCTGAATAGGAGAAATCTTGTTTGTTCCCTTTTTGTTTTGTTTGTGTCCCAGGGGTTAAGGTTTTTTAGGGTTTCTATAGGAAAGGTTTTTCCCTATGCTATATCTCTCTGATATACATGTGGAGTCGAATAGTAGTTCTTGGCCCAATATCTCAAGGCACCAACTAAGGAGGGTAGACTGTACCCTTAGCCCTACTACCCGTTTACCCAGGTACTAGAGAGTATCTTCCCGAGTGTTGTTCTCGGTGGCACTTTAGCAGTCAGGCGGACAATTAATTGATCTACACATGATTTCAGGACACCTAGGCCAATCCATATACATGTATTGTCTAATGCGCTACAACTCGAAGGGCTACCAATAGGGGTTACAAGGGTGGCCAACAATGTGCACTTAAATAGCACTTGTAGTTCCCGTGTGTATGCTTCCACGACCGCGGATTTATGCCTTGAAGGACATATCTTTGTAGCTTAAAGATGTTGAAATACATCTCAACCTGGAAAACAAATTACCCACGATTACTGCCAAGGAAAGTGCTCTGATACCACTTGTTAGGTACCATATCTATTATAATAGTATAAGCAAAAATATTGCAGTGAATAACAATGAAATAGCAACACAAAATAGAAATACTATGGAGAATAATAGTCGAATAGCAAAACAAATGGATCCATAACACCAGAATAATACCTTTATTGATAGGAAACAATGTTCACTTGCCTCTTTGAGGGGCAACCTCTAGCAGAGTAGAGCTCTATTACAATAATTCTCAAGACAAAACTTCTCATACCACAACTCCTATATGCTAAATATATCTACCCAAAAGAACAATCTAGAGGAAGATCCTTGTAGAAGCGAAAGATTTTATTAGGTCTTCTTACATTTGAATTATTCTTCCTTATTACTAGGCCTTATTAATATCGTCCTTTATGACATGGAAAATATATTATTCTACCTATGTGAGGGGTTAGGGAGGTTAGGTCCCTAACAAATTCATTATTTCCTATTTTTTTTAAATCTGTGATGGCTCGATAATTTAGTCTCAAAGGCAATGATTAGGGGCTTCAACTACCACCCCTCATAGGAAGCAATAACTTGTGAAGAGATTGTGGGTTCCTTGCCCACATTGAAATGACTAGTTTAGAGATCAAAGGCTTAGAACTAGTCGCACCCTTAACTCTAGCCTTAAAGACAACTAGACCTTTTCTTTTCTTTACTATTTAAGTCCAATCACCATTTAAAAGAATAAAACTATTTAAATCATAAAAAACAACAATTCATCAACAAAAATCTCAACCAAACTCTACATTATAACACTTTTTTAATAATAATAATAATAATAATAATAAAATATTTTATATTGATTATTAGGTATCTCAAATCCATTTTATAATGCTTAATACAACAAATCCATCATATAATGCGTAATACAACACGTTTCTTCTTTCCTTTTTGTTTTAAATGGTTTCAATAATCGTTTGACACATAATTCCATTTAATAACCGAACTCGGTAAATATATGTTTTAAAATATAAAGTTAAATTTTATGTTATAAAATATAAATTTAAGGGTGACATCATAACCATGGGTGGAAAAATCCGAAAATGTATTTAGAATAAGATTTAAAGATTTATATAAATATATAAGAAAGAAAAAGTAAATCGAGCATGCTTCTCGTGCTTTAAAGATAATGATGGTTCGTGAGTTCTATCAAACGCCTCACTAACCACAATAATCATGCCACCTCCTTAATTTGTCTATATGTTCGAGACTTAACTCGTGAGGATATTCAACCTTATCAAAACACAAACATTAAAATGTTTTCAATAATCATGCCACCAATTAATTTGTCTAATGTCGGAGACTTAAGAATCAATAGGGGTACTTAATTTTATTAAATCACAAAAACATTAAAATATTTTCCACAATCATGTCATCTCATTAATTTGTCTAAATGTTGGAGACTTAGCAATCAAGGGTAGAGCTAATTAACCTTATAAAAATGTTAGAACCTTATCAATTTGAAAGTTGTCAAAGGACCCACGTATAGGTGGTGCATAAGACTCACTACTCATAGACAAGGGTTCCCTTATGGGTGAGTTCCATCACAGTCAATTTTACAAACATTATATGTATTCGCTAAGGTCCTTGTCTTTCTAGCTTTAGACAATAGAAAGGAGGTTTGTTCAATTATTTATTTGAAATAAATGGATTTTATTTTTTTATTTTTATCAATGTGGAAATCAATTTTTTTTTGTTATATATATATATATTCTTAAAAAAAAAAATTGATTTCCACATTGATAAAAATAAAATCCATTTATTTCAAAATATATATATATATATATATATATATATGCTAAAAACATGTATGATGGTGGACCAAAAGTTTATTTACTATGATATGATCAAGTAAATAAACTTTTGGTCAACCATCATACATGTTTTTATGATATGATCAAGTAAATAAACTTTTGGTCAACCATCATACATGTTTTTAGCAAAAGTGATAATGTTTTTGAATATATATATGATCAAGTAAATAAACTTTTGGTCAACATCATACATGTTTTTAGCAAAAGTGATGATGTTTTTGATAAATCTATATTTTATTTGGCCTTGATCTTCTATCACTTACTCGTGACTAGTTATTTGGGTTTTGGTATCACTACAATAACACAATTTTGTTTGTGTAGAAATAATATATACTCTCTCATTTTATTACATTACATGGTATCATACCACGATTGAAATTGAGTCCCTCAGTATAAGCCCATAAGCCCAGGGAAATGAAAGCTTATAAGAATAGATTGATTACTATAGAAGTAATATGTATGGAAACCTATGAGTGCCCATGGAAATGGAAGCCTATGAGAATAATTTACACACATATCATGCTTTTAAAAGCTTCGTGTTAAGCATGTAAAGAGTATTTAGCATCAATGTCTATTTAGTTGGATTTTAATTAGAATTTAGCACGCAATTGATGCATTTGAAATATAAAGAATATTTTGGATTGTTAAAATAGGCTAATAGAAATAGACCTCGAAGGAAAACTTCTTACCTTCGGATAACCCCATGGACTAGAATGTGTAAACTGAATACATGACAAAAGATCTGTAATCATATTATTTTTTTACTTCTTGGGAACATTGAATAGAATGAATTAACAAGTAGATATATTATTATTTTTTAATATTTTTAATATTTTTCATTCATTACTTCACTCATTGTCAGCCTGCAGGATGGTCTTTGGTTCAACACATGTAAGCGCTAGTTTGACAATATCGGTGATGGATTCCATGTCATAGTTTTCACCCAATTTATTTGATTTCGTCGGGATTTTCATTCCTCTCCACATAAGATGTCACCTTTTAAATACGCCCAAATATAATTATTGTCACTGAGAAACACAATAAATGAATATAAAAATCATATTATACTGTTAAATTCTGAGGAATTTTAACATACAAGGAATTTTAAATTTTGATTTTTTTCAATCTTAAATAAATAAAAATTACAAAGGAGTGGTCACATCGTGAGAAGGTGGTGGGTCAACTGAAATAGAACATCAAGTGACATCGAAGGTACTTCAAAATTATGAGAAACATATAACCCTTTGGTATCCAGGAGTTGGTTCTGTAATCAATCTAGTCGTGCATGGTGTTTTCTGTAATCGATCCACCTGTGGTCGTGGTTGAAGCTACGTTTGATCTGTGTTCTGATATTTTTTCTTCATTTGGTTCAGGGAGCTGTTGTTGATTTCTTATCAATTTCTATAAACCTAAATTTCCACATTAGGAAGTATATTTTCACATTAGGAAGCAAGGAAGTATCTTGAAGCCCTTTTATTTTATCGAGCTTTGTCAGAGTAAATGATATTTGAACTAAACATATGACATGAGATGGAAACACAATTTGGTGGAGTTAATAACTCGATTCAATAATTAATTGAAGATCCTCAAAATCAACACGTCAATCATTTAAACAATATATGTCAACAAGAAATGAATCGTTGAAGAGATTGTCGACTGTCAGTATAAGAGGTTTAGTGGTCCAAGGCAGGAGAAACCTTAAAATAATATTGATTTGACATCCTTAGTTCTTGAAAATCCTAAACATGGATACCATGGAAGATGCTATGTGCAATAAGGAGGACATCCGATGTTATGCAAGCTCCTCAATCCAAAGAAGCTAGACTGAGTGGTGACTGAATATTATTCACTGACAAGTCCATGAAAGTTAGGCTTCTTCCCTATTCTAGCTGGCCGGAAATGTTTCCTGCTAGTTGGCTGAAGTGTAGATCGAGTCTCTCCAACATACTAACAGTTTCCAAAATCACCAGAATGCTCACTTCCAACTGATTCTGGTACAACTACAATATGTGAAGCTAGGACAACCTACCTAATTCCATAGGAATTGCTCCAGGACAAAGAGCATGCAGCTCCATCATATTACCCAATTGTGGAGGTATCTCGTTGGAAAGACAATTCACTATCAGATTTAGAGAGGACATATTTTTCATCCTGGTCAACTCCATAAAACGTTTCATTCTCTATAATTTTGGTTGAGGTCCAATGCCTCTAGGTTTCTACATCCAATAAGAAATCGAGGAAATTCTCTTGTCAGCAAATTGATATACAAGATCTAGTGCTTTAACAATTGCATATTGTCGGATTTAGGAGGGATGGATTGGATATAATTGTTACCCAAATTGATAAAGGACATTTTTCGACATTTCTCAAGATGGGAGGTATGGGATCAATTAGATTAGATACATATGGAGCGCCAAACATAAATTACGAGTTTTTCACTCCTAAAAATCATTTTGTTAGATTCCTAAAATTCATTTTGTTAGATGCCTTCTTCAATCTTTTTTTCTTATCAGTTTAACATGATAAGCTTAGTGAAAAGGAAGCTCCATATGCCTTTCATCATTTACCTTATAACAATCTATTCCCATTTTCTTAGTTGGGACTTTTCCTGCCAGCTGTAACCCGCTATCACTATTTTTATTATCCTACTTGTACTCAAATTTATATAATGTGTTCATCAATGTAGAAACAAACTATTTGAACCATACCCAAGTACAATGAGAACACAACTAATAATCTGTATGAAGCTTTTGTAAAGACATAATATTATTCCTTCCTCTTTTTATGAAAACAATGCATTAAAGAAAGGGGACTAAATAACCATCATTGTTTCAATGTCAACAATCAAACCAGATACAGACAAGATGTAGTATCATTTTGAAAATTTAATAAATTTCTTCAATAAGAGAAATATAAATTATAATTGGTAGATATCATTGGATATTACTCCTCTTAATGTGGTTACGATGAGACAAAAATCCTTTGTAAGACATTCAAATAGTGTTTGTTTGCGTGTTTTTTGAACCTGTTAGGAGAAAGTTTAAAAAATAAATAGCAATGAGACCAGCAAGAACCTTTTGTAAATTGTCTAAATCATGTTTTCTTATGCAATATATATACAATTTGAAGTCTAAACCATGTTTTCTTGTGCAATCTACAGAAAAAAATGAAGTTTTAACCTAATGAGATCATGTGTCATGAAATGGATGAGTTAAAATGAAATCCGTCTTTGCAAGAAAGGTTAACACATTTATTTGTTCCATGAATCATGCTTCAATTGGCCTTGGAAAATATATGGATAGATGTTAAAAGATGTTATATTGAAGACATGAACTACATGTTTTTGTGCAATAAGAGCTAGGAAATGTGTGTCCTTTCTTAATGGTATCAAACCATGTCAAAAGAAACTAGAGGCATATATTTCACAAAAAAAATGTATCATCTCCAAAAGGCCTATTACTTGTTGTCAAGGAAGTAGATGACTAGGGCCGATTAGAAACATAATATCAGTTTTTATTGAACATTTTCCTTTGCAAAAAAAATTTGCATTAGGTTTGTATGCGAAAGTGTGATTTCTAGAAACTCATATCTGCCTGAGAAAGAAAGCGGTAATGAGCCTTAAGCATAAAGTAGGTTCATAATATGTTATAAGTTGTAAAAAGTATAAAACATACTAAAGAGGTTGACATGCAATTCGATGTATGGATATATTGTTCGATGTATGGATACTGCATGTATGATTAGTACAATGTCATTCACTTACAATCATGTGATTATTACAGGATCTCCCAATGGAGAAAATAATTGATGTAGAGAAGTAGCACCATTATTTCTGCTATGGAGGACTCTAGAATAACATGAACTCTCTCCAGTGTTGCTATAGCAAACTTTAGAATGCTCCAGTGCTCCAAGTATTCCCACCTTCACAAACACCAACTTGTCGGTTTCGAGATAGCTTAATGGTTTTCAAGATCCAAACACTCAGCAGAGGAACTTGGGTTTCCCGGCTTCTGTGGTTCCTCATAATCCTCTTGACTGTAGGGTTCCAACACCAACTTTCCAGTTTCTAGATAGGTTAATGGTTTTCAAGAGTCACGTGCCATCCTTGTATGGAGAAATGTTTCAAGATCTGTGTGCCATCCTCCTATGGAGGAATTGCAAAGGGTGCATGCAGATTCCTTGAGAGATGTTGACCTATAAAACAGTCATTGCAGTGTCACCAGAGTGAATGTAGTGTGCAGTGCTTCAAAGTAGCAAATAATGTAATTTACGAATAATGTTTTTTTAATTAATTTTTATTTCTGAAAAATAGCTAAAATATATCCTCTTACACCAAGGGATTTATGTCAAGTCAAACTAATTTTAAAGAATAAAAAATTAGATAGAATAAATCACAAAATTCAGAAAATATATTATTTTTGGAAAAAAAATATAATATAATGTTTTTTAAAAACAATCCAAAATGCTCTAAAATGCACTAATGAATGTAGCATATCACACCCATTAATAGGTGGTCAATGATGATTGACCGTGAGGCGATTTCTATAGTCCCTCGCCATAGGCAGGAACTAATAAATCTAGAATATGATGAGTAACAAAGAACAAACCTCCATTTCCATTCTAAAAACTCATCTAGAATGATTGAGACTTGTAACATCAATTGTAGTTCTCAACCATCCTTTAAGTCTTGTGAATGCGAATATGGATTTAGTGTTTCTCTCTTCTTTATAGGTAGTTATTGTTGAATACTCCTTAGATGGGATGAAGTAACATTATGAATGGAACAATTTGGACCCTATAAGGTTAATAATGTTTCTATCAAATTCAAAAGAATCAAGGTGTCAGAAGTCAACAAAATCACTATTGGTTGTAAATCTATTAGTTAAATGGAAAGACATACAAAATAAGAAAAAGAAAAAATGAAATTCTATCATTTCTTCAAGTGGGAAACAAATAAATAACGTACAAGATATATTTCTAGTCACTTTAAAAGTAATCATGTTAGAAAGTGACCTTAGCTTGGTGAAGTTTTTTATTGTAAGTGTTGGGTTGATCTAGTGATCTAGATTCCTCAACATTTAATTATCAATTTGGGTAGGTAAACGTGTGAGACACTGGCACAATATGTTCAGAACTAATATTAAAATTGCCTAAGAACTCCTATTAAAACAAAAGCAGTAAAATGCCAGACTCACAAATATAAATTGGTTATTTTAGTCATGATCACTCAGACTTGACCATTTATGGTAGGGAATCAAACCACAAGCAAATAATTCACTTCTTCAAATTGTATCTACTTGCAAACACACTATGTTTTAGTCAACCAAGCTTCAAGGCCAACAAGGATTATTTTGAAATGTGAGTAAAAAGATTGAATGAAAGGTAAATTGCAATAAGGAAATGAGCTGATAAGAAAGACATAAAGGAATTCCATACATAGTTCAACTCTGATCATATTCGTCTGAAGATTGTTTGTATGGCATGGTAGAAGAAAGATCAATAAATCAAGTTGTATTTGACATTAATATCAGAAAAAATTAAATCACCATACTTAGAGTAATGTTGTTGGTACTGTATCATAATCTACAGGAAATTATAACAACAAATGTGCATTTACAGGAAATCACAACAAGTGTGTATCTACAAGAAATTACAACAAATGTGCATTTATAGGAAATGAATACAAGTAGTGAAAAATACTTATAAAACAACTATGGAAGTACAAAATATACCAAGGGGTCCTCCTGGAATATGTTGTTAAGGAAATTTCAGACTAATTGCAAATATCTTACACATCAACTTAAAACAAGAACTCCATTGTATTCAATCAATTGTTTTTTAATCAACGGTTACAGTTTGTTTTAATCCATTTGATTTGACAATAAAAATATTGAACTCCCCATACATCTACTCATCATGTTAATATATATGAAATTGCATCTAACAAAATTGTTATTTCTATTCCTTCATCTACGGATCTTGAAAATAATTTTTATTCCTTGGATGTGGGCAACCCTTAACATGTGATTTTGAAAATCGGTTGCTATAGAAAATTCTGGGAAATTTGTTTAACGGAATGCTCATATAGCCCACGTAATGCAGTTTTTGGGAAAAATATGAAATGTGTCACCTAAATGGACATGTTCTCGACAACACTCATGTTCTGGATTTTATAGATTCTCCATTATATGCTCCCAAATGATCCCGCAAAACTACCTTTAGTAACCTATGATTCATGTGTATTTCCTATAATAATTGTCTACACATAACTCTATGAATTTACTGTAATAATTGCCTGTCATTTTTTACTAGATTTGACCATTGGGTTCTGACTACTGTGAAGGAGGTGAAATAAATTTTTTTCCATCTTTTATCATTGATGAATCATCTCCAGGGGGAATTTCCTCATTTGAACTAGTGGAGGTACCCAAACCTTCAATTCCTATAACAATCTTCCAAAACAGGGTTAATTCCTGTAATAATTGGATTATAGGTAGTTTTGCAAAGGAAAATAACTTTTAATGTTATTTACAAGAAGAAAATAAGAGTTAATCTCAATTAACAACTTATTAACTTATTTACGCATGTTATGCCATCAACTACTGGTAAAAGCAAGAAAAAATAGTAATTTTGGGGGTCAAAATGGGGGATAATAGAGCTGGAAAAAGAGTAAAACTACCACATAAGATCTCCCACAGATAGAGGATATTACATGTCTTCATGCAATTTAATTCCAAAGTAACTGTTGATCCAAGAATTCAAACTATGTCATGATTCCTCATTAAAAACTTTATTTTCTTCCTCAATCTATGGTTCAAAAATAGTTTCCTTAATTTTTGTATAGCCTCTTGTTTTGGTAAACTTTCCTCTTCTAATTTTTCCTCTTGTGTTCCCTCTTTTCTTTTATGTGTTGGTTTCATTTATAGATTTCACAGGACTCTAGAAATATTTCCCTTACAGGACTTTGCTTTGTCTTTTTCAGAATACTACCCTTCTTGGTTGACTATACACCTTCACACACTTGTTCATTTTTGTCATCAATTCCTATAATGTTGAGTTTAGGGCTTACATGATTTTTGTTTTCACTAGATGACTTATTTCCTTTAAAAAACAGTTGTCCGAAGCCTGGTTTGATTTTTCCAATTTATGCAATATAATCAATTTAACTAGAGCATGGTGATACAAAATCCTATCCTTGTTGGGTGGATTTAGGATTTTTTTTTGAACTGCCATGGTTGTTTTCGTAAGGATTTTCAACAAAAAAATAAGGCATATTAATTCACTTACTTTTATCCTTCAAATGCTACAACAAACGAATATGGTAAATAAATATTATATTGTACCTCCCCTCATAGGTCAATTACTTCAGGATGAAGAAAACCACATCTTATTTTATTAAATCATAAAAACATTAAAATATTTTCCACAATCATGTCATCTCATTAATTTGTCTAAATGTTGGAGACTTAGCAATCAAGGGTAGAGCTATTTAACCTTATAAAATTGTTAGAACATTATCAATTTGAAAGTTGAAAGTTGTCAAAGGACCCACGTATAGGTGGTGCATAAGACTCATTACTCATAGACAAGGGTTCCCTTATGGGTGAGTTCCACCACAGTCAATTTTACAAACATTATATGTATTCGCTAAGGTCCTTGTCTTTTTAGCTTTAGAAAATAGAAAGGAGGTTTGTTCAATTATTTATTTAAAAAAATGGATTTTATTTTTTATTTTTATCAATGTGAAAATCAATTTTATATATATATATATATATATATATAATCACTTTTGCTAAAAACATGTATGATGTTGGACCAAATAAATTTTTGGTCAACCATCATACATGTTTTTAGCAAAAGTGATCATGTTTTTGAATATATATATATATATATTCAAAAACATGATCACTTTGGCTAAAAACATGTATGATGTTGAACAAAATTTTATTTACTTGATCATATATATATATATATATATATATATATATATATATATATGATCACCTTTGCTAAATACATGTATGATGTTGACCAAAAGTTTATTTACTTGATCATATCATAGTATTATAGTGTGGCAGTTACCAATAGTCAAAGATCTTGGAGTATGAAAAAATGACTTGGGAGTATGAAAAAATGACTTGGGAGTATGAAAAAAGAACTTTCTATGTAGGATTTTTCACCTACTAACCATTTAACTATTTAAAGTACCAATCATTTAACCATTTAAAGTGATGATGTTTTTGAATATATATAT